>JAMKQA010043691.1:0-15916 GCA_024699735.1 Posidonia australis | reverse complement strand
ATGCCATTTCTTCATACAGGTTTTCCAATGAAAAGTTTTCCAAATGTGAAGCTGGTTTGTAGATTTTTACCTCTACCAACTCCTCTCCATTTGGAAGTTGGAGTATTTCTACAACGTCATTGTAGCAATGAGATTGTATTGTTCCAACCTGAATATCTTAGAAAAGTTTAAAATATAAATAGAAGATAATGTTGACAAGAATCTTACAAGAAGCATCCAAGCATAGCCCAAGCAATTTGATTTCAAATGGCCCAAATTGTTTATGATAACCTTGAATGCGTAGAGTGCCTAGTTGTAGGTTGACATCCTTTCAAGGTCGTCTATATATCGTAGTATCCAACTAGGTATTGCATAGCTTGAACCAGGCAGCAAGAATGTTGTAAACAGAGGAAACAAATCCAAAGCTTTACACAAAGATCTTCATCTTTAGTGGAGTCCTGAGTAGTTTTTGAAGGTGCCTCTCAACATGCCATTTCTTCATACAGGTTTTCCAATGAAAAGTTTTCCAAATGTGAAGCTGGTTTGTAGATTTTTACCTCTACCAACTCCTCTCCATTTGGAAGTGGGAGTATTTCTACAACGTCATTTATACTGAATTTGCACTTATCATTACACAACATGATGTTGTTGTCCCCTAAATATTTGGAAACAAGGATGTCAAGATCTGAATTTCTGATTTTGCATAGTGGGATGTCCCAAAATTATGCAAAAACAGTCCTTTTTATCTTCTCAACAACTCCATCACTCATATGATGAACCTTCACAAATTTAATTAATGCATATGATACACATCTATCTTGATCTGAACAATATAAAATAGAAAATGCATAAATTCAAATCCACATACCATTTTAGTAACTAATGTTTAATTATTTTAAATATGGCAAGCTTACTCTTTGTTCTTTCTTCACGTTCCTCATGTAGACCATCCTTGACATTCTCATTTCAATGGTCTGTTTCTTGAGATTTTCCAGTGGACTCAAGTGGTTCTTTGGTTTTCTCAACGTCATTCTTAGATGCATCCTCTTCCATTTATCTGACCTTAATTCTTGTGTTTTTAGACCGACTTGGGTCCGTATTGTCTTTCATAGAAGCTTCTTTCATCATGTTTTTGCACTGACTTTTTGTGTTTTTAGCGAGACTTCTTCCCATGCTGGTGAGACCTATCTAAAGTAAGAATAGGTCTCTAAATATATATATAGAAACGACTTCTTATGCATCTTCCTCATTAAAATGAGGTAAAGTATCTTTTTATCCATTAGATCTAGATCGTAGGTATAGTAATAAAACCGTCATTTTTTAGGTGGGGGTTTTGTTTTGTTTTATTTCCCCTTCAATTGTGATATGGTTGGCATATTTGGCAACCATTTATTAACATCATTCCTTATTTTTCGGGATTGCACAATATTATACATAGCATAAACATAATGGTAATTTAGTTTTTCAGTTGTATTTGATTTAAATGCACCTATGTTTTATATGGAAACGTCATCTCCAACCTTATTTTTCATTTTCCCCCATTAAACTCTTGATGTTTTTTCCCAATAAATTCATGGGTGTTCCCCCTTTCAAATTAGTGGTTTGACAGATTTTCTCTCCTTTTATTGATTTTGTGCTTCTTTAGTAATTGTCAATGTTATTGTGTTCTTTATATAGTAGATCCCATGTGTTATGGCATAACTAATTGGTAACTTCTGGAATTATCGTGTTTGTTATTCAAGACATTAAAGTTAACTTTTTTTCAAGAAAACATATGAGAAACGTTCTCTCTCCTCATTATCAATCTTTTCATTTCGGGTATACTATCATTGGCAGTATTAGTGTTACTAATAATGATGTAAACTAGTAATACTAATTCATATATACTCAAGTTGATGTCATAGTATCAAATGTCGATGCATGTCTGTTTTATATATGCATACTAATTTTTATATATACATACTAATTTATACATACACGTGTCTTATTTTTAATTTATCGACATGATATTGACATAGAAGTTTTCTAAACAAATGTTAATTTTTTCACTATGTTTTCACTGATATGATACCAATATATTGACATTTTGTCGACACATGTTTGTTTTTCAATTTGTTGAAATCCGATTCGAAATCGGACATTTAGAATTGTAGTTGATGTTTATTTCTTCAAAACTAATTTCTTGATCCAACATTAATTTTTTATTACTGTTGCAAATTAGAATTTAATGTAGCAATTTCAAATCTTAAACGTGCGTGTATTGTGAGATTATCATATTTTCCCTTATTCTTTGTTATTTACTTGGTAAATGCTTTTAGAATTTTCATAATTTTTTTTGCTTTTAGTTTCATACTATTTTTATTTTGTTCAGTGTTACTAATTGTATTTCTTATCAATATCATGTATCAACATCTTGTTTTTAATTTTTTGTACTACTTTTATTTAGTTTTAGTTTCCTATTATTTTAGTTTTAGTTTTGAAATGTTTTTATTTTGTTTAATGTTACTACTTGTAAATATATTTTTAGAATTTGATTGGTTTGTCCTAAGAAACCTTCTCTAGTATTTTGTCCATGGAAACATCCTTCGTTGATGACTTCCTTTTGTCGATGAACATCTCCTTTTGTCTCTTGTCTTTTTCTTGTCGACGATCCCCTCCCATCGATGACCTCTTTTAATTGATGATCTCCTTCCACCAACGACCTCCTTGATGTGTTGCTAATGATGATTTTTTGCCTCTTTCAAACTTGGTCAGATTTTGGTTGGGGTTTTTTGGGGGTGGGGGAAGAGAGAGAAAGTAAGAGAACTTGAGAGTGAGAGAGAAGGGGAGAGAGAGGTGGAAATGGAAATAGAGAATGGAAACATGAAAGAAAGAGAGAAGGATGGAGTGAGGAAGTATAGGTGTTGTCTTTTGAGGTATGGTAGTTTTTTTTATATTTTAAAGGGTTGGAATGTGGGATGGAAAGAAATGTGGGAAGTAGTTGGCATAATTGTTGCTTTCCTGATTTAGTTACATTTTAAATTTTGAGTTGATAAAATAAGGTGGTTTTCTTTAAGGTGGTTAACTGCTTTGATCAAAAGATTATGATGTAGGATAGATGGATGGATTGATAGGATGTAATCCTATCTAAGGAGGTAGTAAGGGAAGGTATACCATATACGTTGCTTATATATATTGTGGAGAATAAGCATTTGTGGTCAATGTTAAAAAAAAAAAAAAACGAAAAATGGCCTTTACGCGGATTGAATCTCTAAACATTTTTTGAAAAAAATGAGAGGTGAAACAGTGGTTTAATGAAAAAATGGTTGAAATTTTAAAAAATAAAAATAAGTGTCACACGCATGTAACCAATAATATTCAACAAAGTACCTCAATACATGGAATTATTATTCAAACGTAAGTAATTTAATTCAAAAACGTAACTTGAATATGTGTAGTTATCTTTCAACCATGAGTGTAATTATCATTTAACCATGATAATTTAAAAAACAAATTAAATAACTAAATTAGTGGCAAGCATAAGTAAACAAATAAGTACTATATAATTAAAACATGTTATTGACAAGAAGTCATTAACATTATTGTAGAAATGGGAGAATAATTGTTATTTACTAATGATCATGAGAGTACATATAAATAGGATTTGTAAGACTTCATAAGCTAAATGGATATCTAATAATAATCTGTTTAATTAATTAGACTTTAGTACATAATATAATCAACACTCTCCTTCAAGTTAGAGCATATATCTCTACCATGCTCAATTTGATACAAAGATTCTCAAATACTCTTAACATTCAAACTTCAAGTTAGAGCATATATCTCTACCATGCTCAATTTGATACAAAGAATCTCAAATACTCTTAACATTCAAACTTTTGTGAAGATGTCAACTAGCTATGTCCAGGATTGAGTGTAGGGTGTCGAAACAACACCTTTTATCACCATATTTTGCATATAATGATATTCAACCTTTATATGTTTCGTATGCTCATGGAAGATAGGATCATTGGCAATGAATATAGTAGTCTGGTTGTTGCAATGCATAAGTGTAGGTATTTTGATAGGAAAATTTAGTTCCAACAAGAGTGAACCTGCCACATCATCTTGTATACTTTGTTTTTGCACTGGATCTGGAGACCACATTACTAGATTATCTCCTACATATGTACAGAAGTTTGATGTGACTTCTTATCTCTTCTGCCTTCAGCATAATTTGAGTCTTAATAGGTCTCAACTCTTAAATGGTTACTTTTGTAGACGAGGTCCTTTGTGTGCCCTTGACATAGGCTAGAACGTGCACTACTTCAGTCTAATGTACTCTCCTGGGTTCATGTATGAACTGATTGAGTAGACTGATTGCATATGATATTTAGGTCAATTGACTATCAAGTATATGAGTTTCCTAATCGGTCGTCTGTACGGATTAGAATACTCTAACAAATTTGAAGTTGTGTCTGCTTATTAGGTGTACACAAAGTGTGTCCTTCTTTCGTCTCTCTAATACTTGTAGCATCACTACATGTATAATGATGTTTACGCTTAACAACACCATTTTATTGAGATGTGTGTGGACAAGTGATTTGATGTATAATTCTTAAAGAAGCACAATAAGAATGGAAACTAGATTGAATAAACTCAAATGCATTGTCCATGTGCAAACATTTGGAAGCAACAGTAGTTTGATTTTTTATTTCATTGATAAAACTTTTAAGTACATCAATGACACGACTACGATCCTTAAGTAAATAAACCTAAGATGCACGTTAAAAATCATCAACAAAAGTAATGTGATAACGATTGAACTTTAACTGGACCTTAGATATCATAATGAATTAACTCAAACAAACTTTGACTCGACACAAGGCATAGACATTTAAAGGTAGCATGATGGTGTTTACTTAACTGATGTGGTTCACAATCAAACGTGGACACAAAAAAATAAGGTAAAGTTTCCTGTAACTTCCTGTGAGAGGGATGACTTAGTCGGTGGTGTCACAAATGGACGGTTCAAAAGTGGATGCCACAAATGCCAATCCTCATGGTATGTTGTCATGAACCACTAGGTCCACGTCATGTCCCATTTACGGTTCAAATCAATTCTCTTCTTCATTTATAAATTTTGAAATGTGCAGATATAAGTAAAAAAAGTTACACAACAAAGCAATTATTTTGTAATGGCACTAATAGAAAGGAGATTAACGAAAAAGTCATGTACATATATGACTTCTTCCAAGTTAAGCTGGGATGAAGCCTGTACAACTCTTTTTGCATAAACATGACATGAACGGCCATTATTGAAAGCAACTTCAGAAAATTGGGATAAATGGATAAAAAGGTCTTTTGTACTTGACATATCAGATGAGGTATTTGAGTCAATGATTCAGGAGTTGTCCTTGAAGGTTAGGAGGGCACTAGTACTTGAGAAAGTAGCATGAGATGTTGTAATATTGGAGTTAGTGGTCTGTAATTGTAGAAGTTGCTTATAATCTGCTTAAGAGATGGTCATAGTGTGTTCAACGTTGGATGACGTAGTGGGTGAAGTCTTTGTAATAACATATGCCATCGGTGGTCGGTATAGAATTAAACGTCGATTTCGTGTCGGACTTTGGTCCGACAAAAATAGGAAACGTGTCGGACATTGGTGGAAATGTCGGTGGAAACACGGTAAATTTGCGGAAGTCCATGGAAATGATAAAAAAACATTAAATTTTGATTTGAAACTCTTGGATAAGCTAAAGTAGGCAATAATCTATATCTTAGACTACTTAGATTAACTTCTTTAATATGTATCACATTAAAATACAGTAGATGGACCTAATAGAAATATCTTAAAGTATAAATAATACATAAAAATGCTTAATAAAGGTTTAGGCATAAATCATTATGCTACATTACCTAAATAATACCTAAATCATTATGCTAAATCCTAAAAATTTATAAAAAATTACTCATTTTATAGAATCATTATGTTAGATCTATCATATATGTGATGAATTGAAATATTATTAGGTTAAATCTTTATTTTTTAATTAATTACAAATTAAATATGAAAATTTCTTAAATAAAAGAAAAGATTTACTACATGACAAAGACTTAAAGAAAAAGAAAAAGAAAAGAGAAAATGATGGTTATAGACATAAGCCTGGACATGATAGGACTGAAGCTTTCATCACGAAGCCTTATCAAACTATTAACTACTGTATTATACTCCATATGTATTTCCAATTTGTTGAAAGATAGTAAAACCTCTTTTGCAAGAAAGGACCCAAAAATTTTAAAAAAAGGACATAAGCCTGGATCTCTCATGTCGTCACAACTCACAAGCTTTAAAAGAAAAAAAAAGGGATCGAGACATATTAAAAGTAAACAAAAAGGGACGAACCTGGTTGGAGGCTGCAGTGGAGCGACGCATTGGTGGAGAAATCTGGAAGACGAGGGTAGACTAGCAGAGAGAAAGGCAGATGGTGCAAGAGAAGCTTGAGGAGAATTGGAGAAGGCACTGGACAGCAAAGGCAGACGATGCAGGACGACCAACGATGTTGGACGGCAAAGGCAGTCAACGCAGAACGGTGGACGATAGGATGGTTGGCTGGACGACTACTGGAGAAGCATGAGGAAGAGGAGGAGAGAGATGGGAGAAGGCGCAGTTGATCGACGAAGGGAATCAGTGGCTTTTAAAGCCACGTAGTCCGTGTCTGGTTGGCTGGACGACTACTGGAGAAGCATGAGGAAGAGGAGGAGAGGAGATGGGAGAAGGCGCAGTTGATCGACGAAGGGAATCAGTGGCTTTTAAAGCCACGTAGTCCGTGTCGGTTTGTGGAGGACGTGTGTCGGCCGATACGTGAAATTTTACGTTAAAAAATACCAAACATCCGTCGATGTCCACCGTTGCCTCCAACATCTATCGAAATATCGTTCGACATAAGGTAAGTCGCGATATACGTTTAAATGCCGTTTCTGTAATTTCACCCACCAATACGTGTCGGCGAAATGTCGTCGACAGGGATCGACATTTGGCACCATGGTGGTCGGTTAGTCTTTATCTCAACACTTGTCTTCTCAGTGTCCCATCTGCCCACAATGCTAGCAATGAGGTCGATTTCCGTTGTCTGTGTGTCCCTACAATTGCTCTCTTTAGAGATACCGTGTCCACGATCATAGTACCAAATGTCGACGCGTGCCGTTGGAATTTAATTGACACATGTTTTATTTTTAATTTACCAACATAACTCTGACACGACATCGACATGGAAGTTATTAAAACAGATGTGGTTTTTTTTACTGAGTTTTCATCGATATGATATTGACATACTGACATTTCACAGACATGTATTTGTTTTTTAATTTGCTGAAGTTTGATACAAAACTGACATTTAAAACATTGTCTACAACCACATGTAGTTGTCATAGTTGACTGAAGTGGCACTGAGGTGGGTGTGGTGGTGGACATTCATAGAGCTATGCAAATATAGAACACTATCGACGCCTAAAATCTGTCTCTGGATCTAGGAGTAGAGGTCTGTTCAGACTAGATAAGTAGATTGCAATAATCAGCCCCTTACAATATTGTTTCATTAGGCTGATGTTGGTAGTCAGTGGTTGGTATACATCGAGTTCGTCTAGTAATGCATGGAGGATTGGGAAATGCTCTTGAACTGAATGATTGCCCTAGCATAATGTGAATGGTTACTCATATACCTTAAAGACTCTCGAGATGTTCTTCTTGTGGTCATATATGAGTCATAGTATAGTTGAAATCTTCTTTGTCAGGTATAACATCATAACTTCACATGCAATTGTAGACTTCGTGTTGTTGACCAAACATGAAACGATGGCTGTGTTATCGATATACCAATCATCGTATGTACTGAACTTCCGATGGGTTGTAATAACGGTATCAAAACTTTACGCTCAGAGATAATTCTTCCCATCAAGTTTCTTTGAGGTTCTACGAAGATTCTTCACCAACAACTCGCAAGTAGCCATGAAAACCATTGGGAAGAAGACATCACAAAGAAGGTTTGATTTGAGTGCAAAAAACTGATTGGATCACCAATAGGGTAGTTGGATTGTTGCTTCAACACGTGTGGACTTGACAGGTTCATACACCAACAATAATGAAAGATTCTAGGATAGTCTAGGACATAGATTGGAACAACAATGTGACAACATTGTTGTTCAATCAGGGATGGGGGAAAACAAAGGGTGACAACAGTCGGTTGGTAGTTTTTGGGCAATAACAGGCCTTGCTGCGGTTGATGGGAGGGGAAGGAGGTGAAAGAAGGTGGCAGGATGAGGAGTTGTTGGACAGGGATCCAGTGGCAACAGGTGTTGTCGGCCCTGTAGGAGGTGGTGGTGGGAGTGGGGACTGGTGGGGATTGTGACGAGCTGTAATTGGGTTGCTAACAGTGGATAGGTTTGCTGGCAGTCCTTGGCCTGCTGTCCTTGGGTGACTAGGGTTAGGATTAGGTTCTAGGTTTTCTGCTGTTACTCTGGTACCATATAGAAATGAGAAAATAATTGTTGTGTACTAACGATTATGAGAGTACATATAAATAGGATTTATTTACACCTTAAGCTAAATGGATAATTAGTAACTTGTCTAACTAATGTTGCTCTAGTACATAATTTAACTCTAACAATTATATTAAAAAATGGCCATTTTTACTCAAAAAATGGTGTCTTGTAAAAAACAATTAAATGGAGCTTAAATGGCTGTTTTTTTGATGTTTTTTGGAACAATGAGTGTGGTAAACACTAGTAATAAGCTGTGAATATAATGTTGGAAAACAAGTGCTTTTCCCTTCCAATATGTGATTATTTTGTTGTTTAGTAAACCACTTATCTTTGTGAAGTAAATGATGCATCTGTTTTTATATTTTTTTTAGTGAAATGGGTCCATCCTATCTCTTTTATAAAAAAATGATGCATCATCAAAGTTATGATCCTAGTAATTTTATACATATCTCTAAAAATAGTATGAAATTAAATATTCATTAAGTGCATGCGTAAAATAATCTGACTTTGACATCACTATTTGTAAAGTTTGTGTATCTTTTCAACTTTCATTGACAAAAGTGTGCCTTTGACATACCTGGTTGCTGTGGGTCCTACAAAGTAAGATCGATGTTAAGTTTGTCCAATCACAGTAATACAAAAAGTCTCATTTTTCTTGTTTGATCATACAAGCAGCCCATCCACAAAAAAAAAAAACTCATTACCTGTTTTATGCAACACTAATCCATGTATGCAAGTAAACAGTTTACGTGTATTTTGATATTCTAAATAAATCTATATCAGGCCATCTGGGCATACTTTTGTAATTAAAATGAGAGCATGATCTCTAATCTATTAGGAATGAAGCATAGATTAAGAAAACATAAGTCAATAAGAAAAATGCAAAATAGTATAGGAAACAAATAGAAAGAGAACATGAACAACTCATTCTTATAAGCCAAATTATATTTTTTAGGGCAAGAGTGCTAATGACTATCATCGACTAGTTATAAGAGCCATGAAAAAAATTGTGTTAGGCCTTGCATATGTAACGACTAACAACATGAAGGCTGGATTTTAAAAGCTTCACTCAGTTAACATGTTAAGAGTAGTGAAGGAGCATTTTTATTGCCATACAACTTCTTTGGTCTTAAGACACTGCCTTCTTATGCCACCAGGAATGGGCACGGCAGCAATACATAGCCAAGCATCAACAATGGGGATCCCAACAATGGGGAAACTTCTATTACTATCGGATGCAGAATATAAGGTTCGACTTCTACATCAGTACACTTGAAATACCTGCAGTGCATGGCATGGCATGAAATACGTGCATTGCAACAATTTTGATGTTTTTCTTTTATGAATACCTGTACCTATGTTATACCATGCATAATTGAAAATATGCTTCAAAAGATCTGCACCTACATTATACCTGCAGTGCAACAATTTTGACATTTTTCTTTTATGAATACCCGCACCTACATTATACCATGCATAATTGAAAATATGCTTCAAAAGATCTGCACCATGTTTATACTTCTATGATAAGTATCATCTATGTTGTAATGCAAAGGTGGACTAATTATTTTACGGAATTGTGCTGATAAATTACCAGTTAATCACTACTAGCTTGTCAAAAGGGGAAATCATCTGTAATCTGGTCTGGAAAAAGGAATATCTGCTTGGACATGCAACTATGCAGCATTACTTTCAATATTTGCTTGGATCAGCTATTCAGCTGATAACTCCGATCACTTCTATAATCCCTAGTATCTCACATTGGTGGGAGCCTTGTGCACTGGGTTTGTCCTTTATAATGCTTTGAAATGCTATATTTCTAATATGGTAGTACGAATTATGTCTTGTTTAATTTCTTTTCTGGATTCTTACATCAATAAATGGGGAAATCTCAGCAATCTAAAATCTTCTCTAATTAGTATTAACCGTGTGCAATATAGTGCCAATATTTTAGGATCCTCTCTTTTTTCCCAATATCATAGCAATATATTGGAAGCAGACTGTCCAATATGAGATGGTTATGAATGGAGCTTCCTCTGTTCAAAGTTGCTACAAGTCTTTGGTTGGCGATTCTTCCCAGAGTTGGAGGTTCTACTATTTTGAAGAGTAGGCCACCTTTTAAAGTCTGGATTTTTACGTGTCTGGTTGCTAGAGAAGGCATATAATCAGACGGATGCATTGGAAAAAGGTGGCAGCCATCAGCAGTGACGACATGTACACTGTGTGATACGGATGAGGAGACTCTGGGACTCTCATGGTCACATGTTTGAGTGATGACATGGGTTTGGGAGGCATAGTGTTTTTAACAGTTGTAGTTGGCATGGGTTTCAGACCATTTCAGATATGTGGGATACTGTTACCGAGGCAGCAAATGGGAAGTTCTCAGAAGCAAAGCAAAGGTGTTTTTAACTGTTTCGTGGGACATGCTGGGTGATTTTGCAGCATCAGAATGGCATTGTTTTTTAATTCCAACTTCTGCTCCAAGGAACAGATTATGTTGTGCCAAGAGAAATTATCTTGCTATGTTGGAGGCTTTACTTGTTAGATGTTTATTTTCTCTTGCTTTGTGTGTTTTTTTTAAAATTTTTTTTAGGTAGCATCTTCTAGATGATACATATTACTTTTTATGTGAATCATCCTAGCCTTCGTCTTTCAATTGTTTCTGATGTGCCACTACTGGTCATAAATTTTGGATCACATTAAAAAATACACCTGGCTGTGATGATAAGATCTTTGATTATATCTTTGTTATTTACCAGTGACATTTATTTTATTGGCGGTTTTGGTACTGTCGCGTGGGTAGATGTAAAAGAATACGAGGGGCTTCAACCTGATAAGATTGCTGTTGATGGAGGGGAGCAAAATCTGAAGGTTAGTTTTGGAAAACTATGCATTTAAGCTAATTAGAAACAACAGAAAGCTAACCATGACTGTATTAAGGTGTCAGTTTCTGAATGTGTTGCTGTTGTTTTAAGCTAAGGTTCGGTTGCTAATATTTCTACTTTATTGCATTAGATAGTCTTTTGACTAATATATTTTTTAATAGGAGCTAAACACCATTTTCTCGAAGCAACTTAAGGAAATTTTATCAACTGATGTGGAGGTAGATGATGCAGCTCTAATTTCAGTTGACAGCAAAGGCACTGATATCCGGGTTCGACAAGGGACACAGGTACTATTTCCATTGCTCATATTTGTGTTCTGATATATATATTACGCCAAAGTTGTGAGAGTAGAGAAAACTGTTGAGTACTCCTTTAAGAGTCATGCATATCTATTTTTCTGATTAGTTTCAGGTGCTAAAATAGTTGTCTACAAATGATTTTCATTGAGGAATAGGTGATAAAGGTAGCCAAAAAACTTCTATTCCTCATCATTCTTGTGTCAAAACTTCTATGTCTGCACATGATAATGTTAGCCAAAAAACAATACATATATTTTTATCCATATCGTTATTAATTTGTGCATTGTACCATAGAATTGTTTTGCATGCAAAACCAGTGTCCTTAACATCGATATCTCCACAGTTCAACATTCAGAGGTTATCGTTTGAAGTGGAGAATGGAGTGGAAACTTTGGAGGAAGCCAAAGCTGCTCTTAAGAAAATAATAGACAAGAATTTTATGCAGAAGCGGCATCACAAAAACTGAACACAGAGATTGCAATGTATCTCTATACTGCTAACTGGAAATAAGGGATGCTTCATATGGCGTAGCTTACTGAAAGGTCGCGTCAAGCTTGTGTCCGACGTGTGTCTTCATGTAACGACAGCTGTAATCCAAGCCTTTCCTTTTCGTTACCCCTCAAGTTTTGTGTGGACTTTGTTTCCTTACGCTATATATCATCTTGCTTAATGTGGCTGAAAGTTCAATGTTTAAGAGGCAATAGGGAATAGAAACATTTCTCCACATGTCTGTCACAAGGCACTGCTTATTGCTTGTTAGCTTGGATATAGGAAGAAATTACCTAAGATATCGCAGAGTGATGAAATTTCATACAAATTAAGATCTGAAAGAATGTACTGCTCTACGGAGTAACTATTCAGGCCCGTGAGCAATGTTGTCTCAATCGACAGAGCTGTCAATTTGTCATGAGAGCTTGAGAACCTTCTTGTTCACATGAGGTTCTAATCACGTAGGGTTGGGATCCAAATCGGCTACGAAAGGAATGACTGATGCCCCGATTGGAAAAAAATCATTGGACTACCCAAAAAATAGAGAGAATGGTTTTGTTTCACTTTCTTAGAAAATAAGAACGAATCGGAAGGAGCCATGGTTCCTTAGTGTGTGTAACCATACAATGCCTACAATTCCCATTTTTTTAAAACAATCCACCACGCCAGGCTCGTCAATCAAATTATGGTTCCCAGGCGTTATACTTGCAGCAAAACTCATTCGAATTTCTTAATCATTGTAAACGGTAAATTTTTTGAGTAGGATCACTAGAATATTCACTTGAAGAATAGATAAATAGAAGTTGCACAATACCATGGTTTTATTGATACTAGTTTCTACATCCATCCTTGTTGTTTTCTTCATTTTCCTTTCCCTTCGGCTTATAACATAACAGTATGATTTGAAGATCTCATATAGTTTGCACTTTTGGAGATTTTGACATCGTATCTTTAGAGAGGAATCAGAAAATTTCGGTATTTGAGGGTGGATTTTCTTCTTTAAGTTAAGAGATCTATTTCGTTTCATCAAAAGTTAAAATCATTCTTATTTTCTTTCTTTGTTGTTAATTATTTGCTATTTTTATTTATATTATTTTACATTCAATTATATTAATGTTGATATTTACCTAAAAATTCTAACAACTTTGAAGTAGAAAAAAAAAAACAGATGAACCAAATCATAATGTGCATCCCCCTTTATCTCGAATAAACTTTTCCTTGAACCTTCGTAAGAATATAGGCTTCCACCAAGAGCCACATAGAGGCTCTACCTTCATTGGAGATTTAACTTTCCAAATTTGTTTCTCAATGTTAAACATCACCAAATCCTCTCAGCTTGAAAAACCAACTATATGATCTTTACCATTCTACCTCTTCTACTCATGAACTTTGGGATGCACTAGATAAAAAATATGAAATGAAGATGAAGGCTAGATAGATATTCTCTTGCAAAATTTTTGAATTTCGAAATGAAAGACAATAAGTCAATCTTAGAGAAAACCTTAAATCTCCATTCCTTGGTTCATGAAATGAAAACGAGGAATTAGAATCAATGACACTATTTTAGTTTCTGCCATTATATAAAAACTTCTACACTCTTGGGATAACTTTGCTGGAGACTTAAAACACAAGAGAGGCCTTGTTTCACTGGATAATGTCATTGTCTCAATTAGAATTGAAGAGAATCTTAGAGTTTTCAACAAATCCTTAGGTCTTAGCTATCAACCTAAGGCTCATCTAGTTGAATTCAAGCCTTTTCATAAGAAAATAAAATCACATTTCCAGCATAAGAAGGATTACCCTCATACTAAAAACAAGATTTCTAAGTCCCATACCTTTGTATCTAGACCTTGTTATGTCTGTAGGAAGACCAATCATGTGGTGAAAAACTTTTACCACAAGTTTGACAGGAAACGCCAAGGTCAACCCTCCAAAGTCACTCTAGAGGAACACATGGTTACTGATACTATTGACATCTCTGATCCTACTGTAACCATTGATAGGTGGGTTTCTTTTACTCTAGAAATTAATGTAGTCGAATATTCTTTTGACTGGTGACTTGATTCTAGATTTAATGTCTATGTTTGTTGTAATTGTTCCCTATTTTCTGTTTATTAAGCTATGGATAGTGGGCGAAGCGTAACAATGGGAAACGGAGTTAGCACATGCATAATAAGGGTAGGACGAGTTGATGTGAAAATGACTTCTAAGAAGATCCTACCCTTATATATTGTGTTGCATATCCCGGACATTAGAAGGAACCATGTTAGCACGTCTTTATTAGTTCTAAGTCAGTATAAAATTGTTCTTGAGTTTGTTCGTGTTGTTATTAGTTTGTTAGATTCCTTTGTTGGTAAGAGATATATATTTGAGGGTTTTTTTAGACTTAATGTTTTTTTTTTGTAAACGGTAATCTATTATTAGTGATGATATATTAATTGTTCTTGAGTTTGTTCGTGTTGTTATTACCATGTTTGATTCCTTTGTTGGTAAGAGATATATATTTGAGTGTTTTTTTAGACTTAATGTTTTTTTTAGACTTAATGTTTGATTCCTCAGGAAACACATCAAGATACTCCTGAACCACGGGTATATCCTACACCCTTAGAACTGAAGAAGAAGATACTGACACACCCACCAGATATCCCACACATCCCTTAGATAAGTGATGGTAAGCTTTCATCGTAGAAATTATCTTCTTCCGTTTTCCTGGCCTAGTTCCTTGCACCACACACCAACCCTGGTCTAAACACTCAACCAAGACTCTCCTCTTGGCACAATCAATAATAGCTGAATTCTGTGCCAACCAGTCCATCCCCAAGATGATGTCATACCCTTGCATATCCATCACGATCAGACTGGCTCCAAAATCTCGGTCCCCTAACTTCACACTGAATGACCGCAAATATTTCCATGCCAAGCTATGCTCCCCCAAAGGAGTCACCACATCCAGATGGAAGGCCAATCTGGCTGGTCGGTCCCCGACAGCAAAAGACTCAGAGATAAAAGAAAAGGAACTCCCCGAGTCAAACAAAACTTTAGCCATACGGTCAGCCACAAGAAAGAAACATAGATAACACCAAATATCCATTAACAACAGAAACAACAACAACAACACATAGGGAGAGTACCAAATACAGTAGTACAAAAAGGGAAAGGATACAATACAATAAATCTCTAATCCTTACCCTCTACTACATCTCCCGATGGACCAGCATCCGGAGCAGCTATGGAGAACACTCGCCCTCTGGTTGGCTGACGGGGCGTGTCCCCAGCTGGCTTTGCCGGTTCAGGACAGTTCCGCTGTATGTGCCCAGACTTCCCACAATTGTAGCAGACCATCTTCTCAGGATTCCATTGTCGATGGTAACATTGCACTGCCAAATGCCCCGGGCGCCCACAGATATAGCAAGCTTTCCTCTTATCTGGGCCACTGCTTGAACCAGCCTGACTGTATCCAGCTCCTCCCCCAGCAACAGACTCAACGCGCACTTTCCTCTTCCTCCTAGAGCTCCCAGAACTGCCTAAGCTCTGCCTCCCAGGAGCAAAAGATTGCGGAGCAAACGCCTTCCCCTTACACTTGGGGTGATCTTCCAGGAACAATCTGTGGTCTTCCTCATAACAGACCGCCAACTCCACTGCTCTAGCCAAAGTGGGGTACTCGTAGCCCAAGACCCTCGATCTGAGTGCTGGAGTCAGTCCTGTTGGATCTTAATGCTTCTCTAGAGGGGGGGGGGGGGGGGG
>JAMKQA010043690.1:0-15475 GCA_024699735.1 Posidonia australis | reverse complement strand
CCCCCCCCCCCCCCCCCCCTCCACTCCTTCACCATCTTCTTCTTCACTCCTCCTTCTGGTCTACTAGTGGGTGCGGGTGACAAAGAGAGCTTGAGAGTGCGAGACAGGAGGTGGTGGCTTGTGGCAGCTCGTGGCGGTGTGGGAGGCTCCAGAGCGACGTCCTTGAGGTCGTGGGTTGGCAGTGGACGTGCGGGGCCATCGGAGTTCGCCAGAGTTGGTCGAAGGGTCGTCGGAGCTCATTTCAAGTACGTATCCCCAATTTAATGTGTAGAAATCATGTAACATGGTGGAAATGCCTAGGATGCATGTAATCTAGGCTAAATTTAATATTTTAGAATTTTTGGGAATTTATTGTGGAATTTATGGGTATTTATGTCGGTGGTTGAGATTTAGGTCATTTTGACCCTTATGCCTTTGCGATTTTGTATCTTCATGCATGGTGAATGGATTTCAGTTTTATTTGTTGGGTTTTGGAGTAGACTCAAGGGTCTACCACATATGTTTTATTAGAGACTTTTGGTGATTGTTTGGGGGGTCCGATCGAAGCTCCCTCCTTGGGCAATTTTGTTTGGGTGCCTTGCTGTAGGTCACCTGAATTCTGACAAAGAAATGGGGGCGCGGGCCGATTGCGCAAGCCACATGCTCGGGTTTGGCAGTGGTTCTGGCCCCTGGTCCAGGCTCTGTTGGCATTCAGACAAAAGTGCCAGGGGCGTTGGCCAGACGTGCACTGTGACCGTGCCTGGCCCGAGGGATCTAGCGCGGGGACACACCAGAGGGAGGAGGCCACAGCCATGCCAAGATGGCGAGGGCGCGAGAGGGGATGAAAACGGAAAAGAAAAGGAATCGCCACCTAGTCTTTTAAGGAAAAGACAAGGAAAACCACAAACAAATCACAAAAAGTGAATGAATGAGATGAAAATATGAAAGCCAGATGTCTGCTAACCAGAGGATGGGTAAGGATTCCTATTACGCACGGGGAAGGTGTTAGGTACTCCCGTACGCCCAAGAAACTTGGTCTTTCTAGTCTAATTCACTTTCCAAAGGCTAAGTGAATACTTACTATGCCTAGATCGTGTGCTAATCATGCTGATATGAATACCAAGACAAGACTGGATGGATGTATAAGAGGGTACGCAAAAACTGCGAAGAAATCCTTATGAAATGATGAAATCACAAAGTATGACACAATAAAGAAAATCACATGAAATGACGAGGTTTCTGGTGAGAATGGCTCAGAAAATCATACAGGTCTCAAGAATGTCAAAAATTCAACTGACTCAAGTCGTTAGAATCAAAGAAAGCATTGTAGAAAATCAAGGTGGGAAAACTGCAAAGAAGTCCACATAAAGTAGGAAAACTGTGACATGTGAAACAATTCACATAAAATGACGATGTTTTTGTAAAGAATGGTTAAGAAAACCATACTGATGTCAAGGAGATCAAAAATACAACAGACTCAAATCATTAAGAGTGCAAAAAACACCATAGAAATCCAAACGAAAAAATTGCAAAGAAATCCACATAAAATAGGCAAATGGTGAGATGAGAAGAAAATCACATAAAATGGCAATCTTTTTGTAAAGAATAGTACAAAAAACCATAATGAGGTCAAAAAGATAGAAGGTGGGGTCAACCTGAGTCATTGGAACCATGGAAAAGGTCGTGAAAATCAAAAAGGGAAAAATCCATGGTGGGGCCAATGTCGACCTTTAGGTATGTTAATATACACCCTCGAGCGATGAAATCCAAATCAAATCGAAAAATCCGAAAATATGGAATAAAGATAGTCAAGTCGAATATCAGATGAAGGAATCGGAAGACAGATAGGAGAAAGAAAATCCACAGAAGAATGCATGAAATGCAAACTTATTCAAAAAGGAGGGACCGATGTGCAAATATAGCAAAAACTATGTAAAATGCATGGAAATGTACCTAAATGAGTAAAGGATACTAAGAAATGCTTTGGACAGAGATTATGCATGACTTGGTGCAATAACAAACATACATGTGCATGAATTCATGACACAGGGGCAATTTGGTCATTGCAGTGGTCAAATGTGATAAATGCATGCATGGGGATAATACATGGTCTAAGATATGCCAAAATGTATGCAAAATGTCAGGGAAAAAGAAAACATGCAAAGGAAAAGGTCTTGAAACAATAAAACAATGTAAAAACAATAAAGGACAAGTATAGGGACCAAAACACAAAATTCACAAAAAAGGATAAAAACCTGGATTAAAATACATTCAGAAACTTCTATCCTAGTGTATAGATGATGGATCAAAGGAAAATGTAGCATCGGGATGTGAGAATTGTACTTAGATAATTCCCTAAAAACTCAAGGTCTAATGTGCAAAATTCACAGAAAGGGAAAATGCATGGTTAAAAATGTGTTCAAAAAGTCTTATCTTGATGCTAGGATGTAGAATTTAAAGAAAATGTGGCTATGTGATGTGACATGTGTGAAAATTGTACTTTTGATAATTTCTTGAAAACCTAGGGTCTACTGTGCAAAATTCCCACATAGGGTGCAAATCTGACAAAAATGTGAAATCAGATATCCATTATTGCAAATAGGGTTTTTTGATAAAATCATTACTCAAGTGATGATTTTACAAGTACATGTGATCAATAAATGGGAAACATATTAAAATGTGATTTAAAATGCAATTAAAACTATCATTAATGATTTAAGAAAAATTCAGGGGCCTGGGTACAAATATTCCTATCTAGAAAACAATATAAATTGAGTCCATGGGTTGACTTGCAAAATTTATTGACAAAAATGTGATAAAACTAATGATTTTTACATGATCAGTGTAATTATGGATAACTTTAAGGTCTTAAATGCAAATTGTACAAAGGAAATTCTTTTCAAAGAACCCTGAGGGCAAAAATGCAAAAGCTCAGGACTTAAATGCAAAAAAAACATGATCTCAGGGGCTTAAGTGTGTTAAAACATGCATGAATAGGACTGAAAATGCAATTATGCAATATTTACAATGCAATTCTAAAACAGGAAACTTCAGGGGTCACAAAATAAATTTTTAGACTCATTTGCAAAGAAAACATGAATATAGGGGTCTAACTGTGAGGAAACAAACATATATGGGACTAAAAATGAAATTGAAACATAAACAGGACAAATCATGCAATATTTACAAAAATAATAAAGAAATGAAACTTATTTAAATCTTCAGAGGCTTAAACACAAAAACACAGGACCTAAGTGTAATAAAAAAGGACCTAAGAATAATAAAGAAGGACTTGGATGTAAGAAAAAAGGACTTGGATGTAAGAAAAAAGGACTTGAAAGAAATTCCAAGGACCTATATGTAACGAAAATCAAGACCTATGTGCAATTATTGAAAACTAAAAAAAAGTTTCCTAAATCTTGTTGTTTCGAAGATCGCTGGCGGATCGCCAGCGCTCCCGCTCTTGCGTGGACTCTAGCGAGCATCCAACGGCAGCACAACGGCGGGAAGGTGGTGGCGGTGGTCGGAGAAGCTTGGGGGCGTCATGGCGAGCACCTCCATGGCTATGGGCTAGACTAGGGAGGCCTGAGATGCCTCCCCCACCTTGCACTTCAACGAGCGGCCGTCGGCATCGGAGAAGATGACGAAGAGGCTTCTGGAAGCGGTGCAGGCATTGGGAAGGCGTGGCGAGGGCTAGAGGACCTCCGAGGCGGCACGGCGAGGCTGTGGGAAGTTACAGGTGAGGCTGGAACGGCGTGGGGCGCTTCCCCCGTCGCAGGCTCCGACGAAACGCCTTGTCAACGTCGGGGGAGAGGTTGCAGCGGCGAAAGAGTGTGGGAAACAACTGGAAAAACTCCAAGGGCCCGTGGCGGTGCTCCTGGATGTTGCAGGCGGGGTTTGAACGACGCGGGTCACTCCACCCATCTCCGACTCTTGCGATGGGTGCAGCGGCGATAGCCGGAGTCATCTGGCCATAGGGAGGCTAGGAAGTCCTCCTCTGAGCGACGGAGGCTCAAGGAGGAAGAGGGAGAAGATGAGAGGAAGGAAGGCCCGTAGTGCCTCCTCTGGGCTAGGAAGCCTGAGACCTTGCTGGTGGTGGTGAACCCACCACTGGAGGGAGAGGAAGGCGATGCACAAAGCCTACAAACCTACTAAAACTCGACCCATGATGCTTGAATGGACTCTATAGATAACAAAAGGGATATGCAAAGCAAAATGGGGAAGGAATTACCTGGATGGTGGTCTGGCTATCCTCTGACGAGGCTCGACGGCGGCGCTCTGGGCTGATGCTCCAACGGTGTTTTAGAGGGTCTCCGGGGCTGCAAGCGAGTTGAAGGGGGTGCTCTGAAGGTAAGGAATCAATGGGTGGTCTGGGGCTCAAGATGGGGTATTCTCTCAGGATCTCTCCTCTCTCAGGCTCTCTCCTCTGTCTCCAGCGATCTCCGTTCTCCTCTCTCCTGTTGCGGTTGCCCTCCGTTCCTTTCATCTCAGTTGCTCTCTCCTTCCTTCCGTTGGTGGTTTCTCAATGTTTAAAAGGGGTGGAAGCAGTGGAGAGGATCGTGGCCCTAATGGTTGGCAATTGGGGAAGGAAGGAGATGGGGTGATGGTCGTGGGAGGAAGAAGGTACTATTCCTTTATTTTTTTTGTTTCCTAAGTTTTCAATCAAAATGTGGTTTAGGCTTAACGGACCTGATTTTGGGCCTTTAGTTTTGTTTTTTTTTGGTTTGATTTTGGTTTTAGGTTTTTAGGGTTTTGATTTTTTGGGTTTTAGGTTTTGATTTTTTTGATTTTAGATTTTGATTTTGTTTGTGATTTAGATTTTGTGATTTTGAAGTTTATTTGTTTTTAAATTAGGGTTTTTTTAGGATTTTAATTATTTTAGGGTTTTTTTGATTTAATTAATTTAGGGTTTTTTGTGATTTAATTAGTTGGTTTTAGATTAAGATTTTCAGGATTTTAATTATTTTAATGGTTTTTTAGGGTTTTTGGATTTTAATTACAGTTTTTAGTTTAATTAGGGTTTTTTGGATTTTAATTAAAGTTTTGGGTTTAAATTAAGATTTTTAACTTAATTAAGTGACTTTAGGGTTTTTTAGGGTTTTGAGTTTAATTTAGGTTTTTTCCCTTGAATTTAAATGGATTAAAGTGGTTTAAATGGATTTTATTTGATTTTGACCTTAATTGGGGTTTTCACTTGATTAATTTGGATTTTAAGTAGATTTAAGTGGATCATATTCAATTTTGACCTTAATTAGGGTTTTCACTTGATTAATTAAGATTTTAAGTGGATTTAGGTGGATTTTGTTTAATTTTGGTTTTAATTAGGATTTTACTTAATTAATTAGGATTTTTAGTGTTTTAAATGAATTTTATTTGGTTTTGATTCTTAATTATTGGTTTTTGCTTTAATTAGGTTAGAATGGGCTTGTGTGAGCTTAAGTGGGCTTGTTGGTTTTGGGTTTTGATGGAGTTAGGGTTTAGGAGTGGTGGTTGCAACTAGAGCATCTTCCAAAGGAGCCTGCTGCCAAGTGACTGTAAAATCGGAGTGTCTACACGTGCTCCACATGCGCGGGTCTACTAGGACATTTTTGGGGTTTTGCTTGGATTTTTAGAAAATATATTTTAATGCAATGATTTTCTGGACTGGTTTGTTTTGTCCCTGTAAGATGGGATTGTGGACCGTCAATGTTAGTCTCCTAGGACACCTGATGTGTCGTTTTGTCTAGATTTTTAAAGAGTTTCCAAAGAAATAAAGTAGTTTTGGAAAGTGGATTTCAAAAGAGATAGTTGGCCTGTTTGGAAAAATGGTTTTCCAAGTTTTCTGTGTGTGGGCCGAGACAATGTGAGACCACGTCGTCTGGACTAGGGAATGTGATGACATTCTCGGGTGGTCGGGCGCGACACTGTGGTCGAGGTTGGGGGTCGAGATACCTAAGGCTGAAGGACGTCGGGTTCTGGAGGTATGAAACTCCTTGACTGTCATCTCGAAGCTAAGGTTGTGGTCCGCAGGTTGAGGTATCTTAAGACTTGATGAGGAGGTATGATACTCCTACTGCCGTCGTTAGCACTGAGGCTCGAGTGTTGTCAGGTGTGAAGGTATGACACTCCCTCCTGAGCACCGTGTGTGGAGGAAGCCGTGAAAAGGTGTACCATGTGGTGGCCAGTGCGGGTGAGACATGTGCCTCGTAGCTGGTAGCGTCCTGAGAGACAGGACAGCCTTCCTAAGGAGGGGTTGGCTTTGTGAGGGTTATCCAAGTGGGAGAATCGCAAGACGACGCGGCTCCTGCATAGGGATGGCACGTCGTGGCAGTGCAGACGTAGTTGGTTGCTCTTCGGTTGACTGCTTGTGGCCAGAGTTTGGTTGCTTGGCGTCGGGCTTTCCGACTCACTGTGTGTGGTTTTGGCCATTGAGGGCCTTTGCTGGTGGTTTTGGGCTGGTAGAGCCCTGGTTGTGGTTTTGGCCAGTGTGAGTCTGGTTTGTGAGGTTTTAAGAAAATGGTTTTGTGTGTTTTCCTCGTGTTTCTGGTTTACAGGTGCAGGTATGCAGAGGGTTAGCGTAGTGCATATAGTTTGGAGTCTCCTAGCCACACACACAGGTTCCGGGTAGTTAGATATTTTCTGTTTAGCTTTAATTTTCTCTTAATTTAATTTATTTTAAATTATTTTGGAAAATGCGAGACATTACACTAGTATTTATGCAATTGGAAGTAATTATGCAATTCTAAATGCATGCATTTTTTGCAGGTTGTAAATTTAAAGAGTTTTGTGAAGTGTTTACAATCTAAGTGATAGAATGCTAAAGTCACTCTTTACTATTTTTCTGGTGTGCATGTTCCTGTGGTGCAAAATTTAAACATCATCGAGGAGGTCTTGTACTCTAGCTCTTGGGTATGGAATTTGCATCTTATTGTTCTCATACAGTTTTAGAAATAGTGAATGTTAAGTGTTCTTTTCTAACAAAAATCTATATGTATTGATGATGTACTGATGTTGTTGATGTATATTAAGAATGCATGGGTATTGATGTTGCTGATGTACTGATGAGAGGACTATGTTATTATCATACTGTTACACAATTATGTACTGATGTATTGATCTCATGCATGGGTGGAAACATCTTATTAAAGTGCTTGTTGATTTTCTTGAGGACTGTGTTCTTGAAGATGATGCTGTGCTAGACAAAAGATGCAATACCTTTCTTCAATTTTTCACAAATTGATTCAGGGGGCTAGCATCTTCTCTTGGATCATGCATTAAGAATTTGTGCACTTATTTGTCCATCAGTTTCCTTTCAAGCAGCACGTTTGACAGTATGGTTATTGTGCTAAATTTACTTGAAGATATTGAGAATCTATTATCTATTTATCTAGAATTGAGGTTGATGACAAAGAGTATAAGGAATCCCTTTTCCAATTGAGCATTATAAATCTTTTTTCGAAGGTTTCATGTAAGAATTATGCAACCTAAGTCATGGTTTCATGTAAGAGTTGTGTAATTTTAAGTAATATATATATCATCATATCCGTTTTCATATCTACTTTTATCCGTATCTGAGTTGTTTTTATCCGTTTCGTATCCGTATCCGTTTTTTGAGAATATGGATATATAATTTTCCTATTCGTATGATATTTGTATCCTTATCTATATCGACATTTTGAAAACGGATACATATATGATAACACTCATATCCGTACCGTATCCGATCCGCTTACACCATTAGTACTCATTACAAAAGACAAGGCACAACATCAAGCCAAACACAAAAGTCAAAGCACAAAACTACTGAATCAATTGAAATAAGTCTCATGTAAGTAATATCTGTCCATAATAAAATTCATTAAATTGAATAATTACAAGGAAATGAATTTCTAGATGTTATAGTATGTGTGTTTTTTAAAAGTTTTTGTTGTTGATTGATTTTTTTGAATTTTCTGTTTTTTTTTTTTTTAGATTTTTAGTAATTTTCAGGATATTTGAAAATTTTACAATTATCTGAATTTTCTAAATAACTATTTACATGGTTAAACTTGGGTTTCTTGAGGACTTTTAGGTGGTGGGTTGTGTATCTGTTGACTTAGATCTACAGTCTCTCTACTGTGGAATGTGGTTGATCTAAGACCTTCTAGTGTTAGCATGTCCGATGACGGATAATATCTTACATTGTCGCGTCCGGAGTTTTTCTTGAGTTGGACCAATTTTACCATATCTTGATTACCTTTTCCCAATGCCATTTCTTATTCGAACTTTCAAGTTTTTTTAAACCTTGATATCATTTTTTGGGGTTTGGAACGTTTTCGCTGCAGGGTCTACCAGTCATGGTTCCCTTTCATTCACCCTTGCTCACATGGATCACTTGCTGTTATCTTCCTGCTAGTCTATTTATCGTCTTTTACATGTTTGACGACTTTTGGTTGAATGCCTTTTGCTACCATCATCATTAAGGTGGCGTTGTTTTATGTTGTATGTTGCTTAATCGGTGTTGGCATTTTTTATGTATCCGTGACTTTCTATTACTGTGCTGTGTTTTCAAAACCAATGCTTATCTAACTAAATATTACTTTCCCATGTTCTTCTAGATTATTTTTTGATAAGTATGTTCTTCTAGATCGAAAATCCAAATCAACATTTGGTAATCATAGCTTGTATTTGAAAGAAACCATAAACTTAGAGCTGGATATAAGAAGAGGTTCTTTAAGTTCATTGTTTTATGGTCATGGTCTAAATATGGAACAAAACATAACTCATTTAGTATGTAATTATTGTTCCAATTAAGGGATGATAAATTCCAATAAGTGCACAACTTTTGAAATTAAAAAAAAAAAAAGATTCATGGTCCAAATGTTTGCCTTTAATTCCACTAGCTGCTCCCTTGGGCCACCTCTATACTTCTTTCCTTCACCCATTATTGCCTTCAACGCCCACGAAAAGAACCGCTACTCTCCCTTTCCCCCTTAAAAAATTGCAAAGATTTTAACTATAACAGGTGGATCTTGTAATCAGGCCAGGGAGGGTCCGATATGGATAGTCTCCTTCCTCTTACTGGATATAAAGCAGTAGGAAAGGAAGTTGGAGGAGAAGACAATAGGAGTCTGTTTGTGCGTAAAATTTGACAGGAAATAGAATTCCAGAGTCAATAGGATTTATCAAGAAATGAAAAGTAAGAGAAATTAATTTCCTATTGACCAAATTTCCTGTTGTTTGTGTCTATTCAGGAAAACAAAAGAAACTAGAATATAGGTGTTTATGCTTATCAACAGATTTCAAAGGAAAACAGACATTAATAATTTCATAATTATTAACTTAAAACTGAATCAAATATCTCTCAAAATATAAATTTGAGTCATACAAAAGGTCAAATAATATTACAAATTCTTAGAAAAGAATTACACTAATCAACCATGTCATATAGAATTCATGATATTTTCACGCATTTGATCTGCTTCTTTTTTTTTTGTTCTTGAGTTAATCCAATACCATTATATATTTATTCTTCCTTATCCAACTCTTGAACAACTTTTGGAAGATTGGCTTCCAAAATTTCTTCTAGTTCATCTTCAAGATATTTAAGTAAATCTTCACAATCCACTTTACGAATAAAATTATAAAGCAAAAAACATGCTAAAATAATCTTAACTTATGTTTCAAAAGGAAATGGCATGTAACTTCGAAGAATAGCGAAACGATGTTTTACTACTCCAAATGTGCGCTCGATTACAGACCTTAATTGAGAATGCCTATAATTGAAGTTCTTTGTAGCATTAGTTGGTGACCGATCAGCATCATATTCACTCAAGTGATATCTAACACCACGAAATGGACATATAAATTCAGGTCGATTTGGATAGCCAGCATCTACCAAATAAAATTTGCCTGAAAAAAAATTCAATATTAGTGATTATTGTTTATATATCAAACACGTAACATGATTAAAATTACCTAGAGGAACTTGAAAACCATTTGGCCGAGCTGCATATTAAAGGACACGAGCATCAGCTGTTGATCCTTCCCATCCACTAAGAACATAAATAGATTTCATGTCAAAATTACATACTGCCATAACATTTTGTCCGAGATCACCTTTTCTATTCCTGAACCTTGCATTTTCTTCTCCAAAAATTATTACTTTAACATACGTGCCATCGATAGCACCAATACAATCCTGTAAAATTCGTAGTCAAAAAAAATATATAATACAATGAATTATCCCGAAGTATAACAAAAACATTAAAACAAAACATTACCTTAAAATATGAGAAGTGTAGACACCCCAATTTTGCAATTTTGTAGGCTTGCAGGATGAAGTATGGTGGCTGAGCTTTTATTCACAAATGAACTCAAACCCTAGTTTAGTCCCAAAACCCATGAAGGCCCATTAATCTCACCTTAGGCCCATTTAACCCATGAAGGCCCATTAAGCTCACTTTAGGCCCATTTAATTCATCCAAGGCCCAGCAAGCCCGTGAAGGCCCACCAAAGCCCATTAGGCCCACCAAAGCCCATTTAAGCCCACTTTCTCAAACATCCTTAGGTTTGTTATAGGGTTGTTAAAGTTTGTTAGTGGTTAGTTAGAAGGTTAAGTTGGTTAGATTGTTAAGAAGTTGTTAAGTAGTTATAGTTTATTGGAGTGTGTTGTTATGGGTTGGTTAGGTGTTAGTGGTCTTCCTTGGCTATAAATAGAGGAAAACGAGAGAACAGAGAGGAAGGATTCAAAGTGAAAAAGTCTGAGAGAGAGCTCTAGGAGGAGAGAAGGGCTCACAAAGGTGAGAGGCAAGCAATTCCGACGACCTTCGGCGAGCTACAAGGGAGAAATTACACTGTCAGACCAGGTACGCCCTCCTCGAGCCATTTTTTAGCTTCAATTTTAGTTTCTTAGGACTTCCTGTGTTCCCTGGAGTCGATTCCAACAAATCCAGGGCAGCCTGCCGTTTCGACGTCGCTCCATCACCGTCGTCGGAGAAGATGATGCACAGTGAAATGCAACTGCAAGCCTGGCGCATCGTAGCACCTCCTTGGCCCCTGAGGAACGATCCTTAGTGTTTCCTCAACGCTCCGGAGCAACCAGCGTTCCATTTCGAGCCCAGGGCAGCCTCCTCAGCCAAGCTCGTCGGAGTTTGCAACATCGATGGTGAGATTGATCAAGAGAAGCACTTACGCGTCCCTCCTCGCATCCATGCCCTCGGGCGTCGTCCACTTCTCCTCCTCAACCCTCCGGAGGTCCCAGACCATCATGCCACCGCCTCCAGCAGCCCCAGTCTTCTCGAGCATGCCGCTAAAACTGCAACGACGACAAGCGAGGCAGGGGGAAGGAACCAGTCGTCTGATCCTTCATCCAATCCGTTGGATCTTCTCCTCTCTTCTTCTTCTTCTTGCTTTTGATGGCCTCTCCGGCGGTCGTCGTCGACGACTGACGTTGTCATTTTCTTTTAAAACAATTTAAAATATTTTTATTTTAATAAAATTCTAAAACTTTCTGTCTATAGCATTTAGATCCTTTTTTTATTACAAATAGGTCATTTTCTTACACTTAGGTCCTGAATCATTTTTCATAAATCGTTTAAATAAACTTTTAACTGAAAATATTGCATTATGCCTCCTGAGTATTCAAAATAATGTTTTCCAGGTTTAAAAGTTTAACAAAAACCACTGGAGTTTCTTTTCATGCATTTTAATCCAATATTTTTGCATAAAAGACCTTAAACTTCTCTGAAATCATTCTGAATGCACATTTTTCAGTCAAAATTGCATTTTAACCCCTGAACTTCACTAAAATAATACAGAATGCATATTTTCTTTGGTTAATTTGCATTTTAGCCCCTAAACTCTTCTAAAATCATTCTGAATGCATATTTTACTGGTTAAATTGCATTTAAGCCCCTGAACTTCACAGAAACTCTTCTGAATGCCTATTTCTATGGGTAAATTGCATTTTAGCCCCACACTTTATAGATTTCACACTGAATGCCTGTTTTCTAGGGTAAATTTACTATTTTGCCCCTGAAACTTTCATGGATCCTTTTTCTTGCATATTTTACCCTGAATTTCCACTGAATTGCATTAAATGCATGTTTTAGTGGCAGAATTGCATTTTAACCCCTAGGAAACATCAATTTGGCTAGAAATGCACATATTTGCACATTTGACCCCAAATTTCTTCATAATTGTATAGAATGTGTTTTCCTATGTATTTTTGATGATTTGGGCTTTAGAATTTCAGTTTTATTCAAAATTTAGGTTTTTTGCACAAAGGCCCCTGGAATTCGTATTTTTACACTCACACATGCATTTTGCACATTTTGTCGCACTTTTTCATGCAATTTTCTTGCCTTTTCTTTTTTACAATGCGCATGCATTTCTGACTCGTTGCAAGCTTGGTTTTCTCGCCGTTTCCTAGATTCTTTCCGATTTTCGCATCTTTAGATCTGATTTGGCTTTCCATCGCTCGACGGCGTACAGTAAAAGACTTAACAAAGCCGACATTGTCCCGAATGAGGATTATTTTCCCTTTTTGATTTTCTTGGATTTATCCCAATTTCTATTGATTCACGAGACACTTTCCGAGAATTTCTCGATTTTCACGATTTTCCTTATCGCCTAAGGGCATATAGTAAAGCGACATTCTCAATGCCTACATTTGACCCTCGGATTAACTTTTTCCCTTTATTTCATTTTTCCCTTTGATTTGGCATGTTTTCAGTCATCATTAGCATGAGCATTCAGAATAAGCAAGCACACACCCATTAGACCATTGACAAGTAGGAAACCTAGAAAGACCGAGTTTTCTCGGCGTATGGGGGTGCTTAACCCCTTCCCCATGCATAACCAAAATCCTTACCCTTTCTTTGGCCCGCATTCATTTGTGCATTTTATCCATTAGGCACGGAGCACACATGTTTTATGCATCCCGTTTGCTTCTTGGTTTTCTTGTGTGTTTGGTTTTCCTCGTCTTTCCATTAAAAGACTAGGTGGTGACTCCTTTCCTTATCCTTTCTCATCTTTCTTTAGTGTCTCCGAGTCTAGTCTTCTTGTCCGGATTCACCATCTTCGCCATGACCATATCGGGTCTTCTCGAGTGCTTCTGCGCACCCGATAGGGGAGAGCCGCGCAGGGTTCCACCGGCATGGTCACAGGAAGACATTAGAATCATTGCGGATTCTACTAGAAACAGATGGTGCGGGATCAGCTAGAAGTTTATCACTCAATTGTAATATAGCATTAAGCATCTAATTGAAATAAATACTGACAGTCCAAGTAGAACGGCAAAATCGTTCTCTTGTTACACCGTATCTTTGATTTTGTCCAATTGTGACAAGGAACATTGCGAGTTACTCTTCCACTGTAATGTTTTTACCATCTTTGATCACTCCTTCGGTCTTTAGTAAATTGCAAATCTTTAAAAAAAATGTTGATTCATTCGATAAATTTTCCTATAATTATAGGCTTGATTCGGTAATGAAGGATCTAATAATCTTCTTACATAATCTTGCCCTTCTTTATTATAAATTCGATCTGTTGCTATTAAGCTTTATTAAGAATACTTGCTGCACCAAAAATAATATTTGACATTGAATGCAATATAGATCTTTTTTTCCTTTGTATTTCCTCCTCCTCCTCCATGCAATACAACAAGAATCTAACATTCTCATTTGATTCCATCGAAAGAAAAGCAGTACCTGTAATATCATTCATTATATAAGACAACCATAATAAATAAAAAACACATGCAATGATTTGAGTTTGTAATTGCTAAAAAGATAAACACAAATAAAAAGTTACCACAATGTGTACCAATACATAAAGTGACTTATACACCAACAATAATAGTTACCGCAATGTGTACTAATACAAAAAGTGACTTGTGCACCAATACAAAAAGTTACCACAATGTCTACCAATACAAAAAGTGACTTGTGCACCAATACAAAAAGTTACCACAATGTGCCTAAACGATCATCAAAATATAAGTTTCATTTGCTACTTCATGATACGTTCAAATGAAACTTTAACCAATTGAGCTTCATCTCTTTAGGTAGACTGTAACATCAAGGCCTGACTATCCATTTTTTATAATAAACCATGTATTAATTGTAATATTGTGTTTAATGGTTTATTAATTGATAATCTGTTGTTTCTTGGTTGTGTGTGGTTTTGGGTGGTTTTTTGTGCATCTGGTTGTGATTTGGGACCTATTTGGAGTCTGGTTGGAGGATGCACAGTTGTCTCGGTTTGCGTGTCATTCTTTTCTCTTTTCTTTTCTTCCTCTTTTTCCTTCTTTTCCGCGAGCCCTAACTTCCACCATTTTTCCCCTGTCTTCTTCTTCTTCCTCTTCTCGCTCCCGTGCCACCACCGATGGAGGCCTGTGCCTCCCCAACTCGTCCGACGGGATGGGTAGCCGACATCTTGTGGATGGGAATGGGGATAAGAGGTGGAGGCAGTGGCGGAGTGAAGGAAGGGTGCTACGCAGAGAGGAAAGGAGGGAAGAAAGGGAGCTGGGTGCACACGATCGCGAGAGGAGGTGGTGAGCTAAGCCATCCGGACGTCTCGTCGGAGCTCGTGGAAGCTTGCCGGAGTGGGGTAAGGGTCGTTGTTGCCTGTGTGAGGTACGCGACCTCTTTCTCCTCCTTTTGCCCTATTTTGGGTTAAATGTAGGTTTTATGCATAAATTAGGAATAAATGCATGAAAATCGTAGGAAATTGGTATGTGAATGAGAATGAGATGTTTAGCATGTGTATGATGCTATCATGCTAATTTATGAGCTTTTTGTGTGGTTTTTCGTGGTTGAATGAGAAGCATGCTACAGTGTTTATTTCTGAGCTCTATGTCTTGGTGATTTTCGTTAGAGCAGCATGCTTAGTGGATTTGTGATTGGTTTGAGGGGTTTTGAAGTAGACTTGAGGGTCTACACCCCATGTTTTTATGAGGTTTTATGGATTTTTGTAGAGGGATCCGATCTTTACTCCCACTTGGGGAAGAAAAGGAGGACTGTGGCTTGGGGGTTTTCTGCAACAGTAGAAAACGGTATGCCGTTTTGCCCCCAAGTGGTTCCTTGGTCTGCTGGTTCGGACGACCGAAATGTTTTAGGTCGACCGAATCAGGGGATTTCGATCGACCGGAGGATTTCGGTCGACCGGAGGATTTCGGTCGTTCGTTTTAGTGGGGGACTGGTTTTTCTTACAGGGTTTCGGCATACCGAAATTGTTCGGAATGCCGAATCAGGGAAAAACGGCATACCGTTTTTGAGAACGATCTGCCGATTTTGCCCTGAGATGCTTAAGTCTTATATGTGACCTTTTGTTGATGTTGTGTGGTTTTATGGCTTGATGGGTGTTTTGCCTCATGTGGTGACATGAAGGCATGTGGTGCCCCAAATGGTGGATTTGGGCGTGGTTTTTGGGTTTTAACCCTATAAATGATTTGAAAGATGATTTTGAGTGGTTTTTGGGCTTGAGACCCAATTGATGATTTGTGGTGGCTGTGATAGCCGGTGTTGTGACCCCA
>JAMKQA010043689.1:0-13690 GCA_024699735.1 Posidonia australis | reverse complement strand
AGCCTACACCGCTATGAGCTCGGCAACCACATTATCAGTGTTCCATTTCAAAACCATTTTCCATTTCATTCCATTCTTCTCGTTGTAGGACTCTATTTCCTTGCAACACTTGACCCTCCACTGGGGTCCCAACTCAAGCCATGGAAACCATGTTTAAAGTCATAAATTGGGTCTCATGCCCAAAATCACATAAAACTATCTTTTTCATTCATTAATAGGGTCTAAAACCCAAAACCACACCCAAATCCATTTGTTTGGGGTTCCACATGCCTCCATGTCATTACATGGGGAAACATCATTTATATAAACCCACCATACCAATAAAACCATTTAGCATTCATTAAAATTCACATTTTAACATCCCAAGTTCAGGGCAAAAACGGCATACCGAATTTTTAATTCGGTATTCCGAAATTCCCTGTTTCGGTATATCGAAAATTTTCAGTTTGCCGAAACCCCCTATTTCGATCGACCGTGAAATTTTGGTCTACCGAACCCTAGGTTCTGGCTTAATTTGATAGGATTTCGGCATACCGAATTCCTCGCAGACAGGACACACCCCTATTTTGCAACGACGGAATTCGCCCAAAATGGGAGTCCCGATCGGACCTTCCAGACATTCACAAACAATTTCCATAAAATCATGGGGTGTTGACCCTCAAGTCTACTTCAAAACCCCTCAAATCATTCATGATTCCATCAACCACACAGTTCAAACGAAAATCACAAGGGGAAGGGGCTCAAGAACAGCTACTATAGCCTTCAACCCCAAAATCACATTTTCCCCACAAACATCAATCCTAACCGCATGATCTCTACATTCTCATGTCATACATCACATTTCCATTCATTTCATGATTTTTCTACAATTAAACATGCATTTCTCTTAATTTTCATGCAATTAACCCATCCTTAATAAAAACTAAACAGAGGAAGGGAAAGGAGTCGCGTACCTGGCTCAGCTGCCCGGCGACTCTCCCCGCACTCCGGCGAACCTCCTCGTGCCCCGACGAACCTCCTCGGCCAACGGAACCCACTGGCGGCTCACCCCACCTCCTCGGTTACGCGCCGCTCCTCTCCGTCTCCTCCTCTCTCGGTCACCCCTTCCTCTCTTCGCATGCCGCGGCCTCCATTTATCCTCTTCTCCTCCCGCGTCGCGTTGGCCACCCATCGCATCGGAGGAGACGGTGAGGCACGGACTGGTGTCGCTGGTGGCATAGGTCAGGGAAGGGAAGGAAGGAGACGGGGAAAAATAGTGCAGGCTCGTGAGAGGATGGGAAGAAAGGAGAAAAAGAAGGAAAAGAAAGGAGGAAACGACAGGCACGTAAATCGAGACGATTGTGCACCCTCAAGTCGAACTCCACAGTGGTCCCAAATCACAAACAAGCGCACAGACAACCAACCACAAGCTCACACAAACAAGAAACAACAGATTATCCATTAATAAACCATTTAAGCAATATTACAATTAATTACATGGTTTACAAATAAAAATGGATAATCAGGCCCAGATGTCACAAAATCCCTTTGTATTCTTCACTATGATATATTTTGTGTGATTTTATAGCAACCTGTATTGAGAACACCTTGAGTTCCTGAAAATGACGATTTCTGATGATCTTTGTTTTCTTGTTTATTGTCAGTTTTTAAGGTTCGGGTGCGATCGGCAAGCGTGTGGTTTCAATGTGAACTAGTACCGTGACCAATTAGCATGATGTGTCAATGGATTCTCCTAGTGCGCCCGACCAATGTGACCTCCCCTATTCAAAATGTTTGAAATGATTTTTGAAATGAAAAGAGTGTTTTGGAAATGGAAATGATTTCTATAATGAAAATGTCTTAAAAAATGATTTCAAATGAAAATACATATGTTTTGAAAAGCTTTTCTATGGCTTTGGTAGGAACTATGTAGTCGAAAGACCATACCGATAGTAGGGATATTAATACCTTTGAGAGTTCGGGTACGCATCCTAGGATGTGGTTACTGAGTTTTAGTAAAAGGAAGGAGCCTCGTGACTGTGACTATGGTACTACTGGGCTTAGAGTATAAGTGACCCAAATTACCCTTAGTGTCGATGTTGATTGGGTCTGGAGTTCAAGTCTCCAAGTACTCTAGCACCAAGGAAAGTCGTGAGGATGCATCCCATGCTATGTGATATGATGATAATTGAGGCTACAGTCGGTGCAATTGAACTCCTACACTAGGTAATTCACTACGACAGTGCAGTAGAATAGGGATGGAACCTTGTTAATTGTTTATGTCTGGTCAGGTACCTATGGCCAAGAATGACTCGATGGATTTTCACTCTGTGCATGTATGGTTTTGAACTAGTTTCTAGCCGTGGTTTGGCTTCTCAAAATGCATGAAAGTGGTTTCAATGATGCATATGATTTTAAAGAAAATGATGATTATGGTTTGAAAGAGATATAGTCTGTAAAGTGAATTTCCAAACGTTTATGCTTGGATTTTACGATTCTAGTGTTTCTATTGTTTATTTTGATTTTGTTTGCCTTCTGTAGTTTTCTAATGTTTTCTAGTCTCGATTATTGGTAAGCACATACTTTGTATTTTTATTTCCAAGTGCAAAGGAGTGTAGTCTAGTTCAATTGCACAACTAGGAACCACATAGTTGTACACCACGGTTCTTTGTATAGATAGATAGTTATAATTTTCATCACTAATCTTAGTTTTTATAATTAATTAGTTGATATAAATGCTTGGATAGTGTTGATACTAGTATGTAGCGTAAGAGAATGTTGCAGTTTAAATAATAATTCTTTTTTTATTTTTTATTATATTATTTAAAGTCTTTTTTCTTATAAATTTGAACTTTGAATACATTAGGCCATTATTACATGTATTACACGCATACACGTAATGAAAATAAGATAGGAAAGTAAGGTATAGAAGTGAAACACAAAATAGGATAAAAAAGTAAGGTACGAAACATGATACGAAAGCAAGGTATAATTAGATCTAAGACACGACATAGACACGATTAGACCCGTGCCTTGGGTCATGTTTGGACCAAACCTTCCTACAACTATGCCTGCATAGCATGACATGACTTAGAATTTGAGCCACTACCAACCATACCATGGCTATAGGGTTGACAATGGGTCGGGTTTGGACCTAAGACTCGTTGATCTGGACCTGTAAAGTATGAATTTGAATCTTGAAAACAAGACCCATAGACCTATGGACTTAGACCCACTAGACCTGTTCATTTACTAAGTAGGATTTAGGTCTAAAAATACCCAAATCTATGAACCTGTGGACTCAATTTGTATATAATATATTATAAGTTAAATATAATGACTAATGTATAATATTTATACTATATATATATATATATTATATTATTCTACTCTCAAATTTCAATCTCTCATTCTCTCATTCATTGAATCATTTGAGTAATTGAATCTCAGTTGAATATCATTGCAATTAGTAAAGTTTATTTGAATCTTGAATGTTGAATATGCATTTGAGATATATCAGAGTCAAATCTTGAATGTGTATTGGGATATGTTTATTTGAATAATTTGAATCATTGAAATTTCTTGTTTTCAGATAAATCCCCTATTTTCATTGAATCATTTGAATAATTGAATCTCAGTTGAGAAATAAGTTGAAAGACCCATTAGATCTGAAACCCAGACCAAGACTTATTATTTTCATAGGTCTAGATCTAGATCTTAATTTTAAAATCCAGAGTTAGACTCAGACCTACATCTATGTAAAAAGATGAATCTAGATCTGAATATAGATAGACCTGACTCATTACTACCATTGACTGTGCCTACCAACCACGTCATGAGATACGGCGCAATTGACAACTTAGATACTAACGTACGAAGCTGGTCACATCTCATATCGTTACAACTCTCAACTTCTCATGTCATCCGAAGGAGCACACATCTTGACTGGAAACCTACATACCAGCCGACACTTTTCAAGATGAGGACTATCATTGCTTTGAAAGAGAGGACACGAAAGATATCTTAGTCAGGCACGATATTGAAAAATACACGTTAATTTGTCTGCAGATCATAACTACTAACGTGTACGACGACAGAGTAGCATATGCAGCGGACACGTGTTGCAGTCGCACTGTGTACATTTGGTGGCGGGCTGCTAATGCAAGTTCCTTAACGTCTTGGTATCTAGCATGCAGTTGATGAAGCCTGGTCAGGCGTGCAATATTGCCTTCTATAATGGGTAATAACCATGTACATTTAGTTGGTGAGAATCATAAGTTTGAATTTGAAATCGTCGAAATCTTTACATGAACAACTTGTATTCTTCTGAATGTGATATAAATTATCTAGTTTAAGCCTTATTTTCACATTCAGCCCTATAATCATAAATAAGCTACGTCTGCGTCAACATGCCGTGATATATATATATTCTTGAAACAAAGTCATAGATAGGAGCAGTGACTTGAGATAGTTTGAACCACGTGTATTTTTGACGTAGCAAACAAATTCAAAAGCATCTTCTCATATGAAATGAAATGCATCCTAAGGAGTAGCTAGCTAGCGTAATATTTTAGTTTGATCAAGAGACTTATGTACGTGGTAGAAGTATACATTCTTGAAATCTCAGGAGAGAAGAATTGATCTCAATGTGATGCCAAATTTGATTGTTAGCACATAGAATCTTTTGAAAATGTCACGAAATAGAACATGCACAAAAGTGAAAATCGTATGTGTGATTAATATATCCACAAAGTCTACAAACAAACAAAGATTGAAAATAATCTACATGAACAAACAATTGCAAGGACCGAAATAAAGTAAAAGTTAATTTCTTATTTGTTTGGTTTGTCCTTGATAGGACTTACCTTAGACAAAATAGTACTCCTTGCAATGATATGATGGACTGTCGCACATTTCCTCTTAAGATAAATCAATCATAATGGACAGAAATGTAGCAAGATCTATATGCAATGTCAAGTAATACTCTAGTCACCTCAGAGAAGTTGGAAGCACAGATCACAAGTGGAGGATATGAGACTTACGAAAATTAATTCGTTGTTTTAAAGATCATATTTACTGTGAAATTATCATGGACAGTTACTAAGAGAGGAAAGAGAAATTATTGTTGACTAAGTCTTTAAATTTAAATTAATTAAATAAATATTTAATTAATTAGTAAATAATCAATGTAATTTTATGCAAAAAGAAACCCAAAACCCAAGACATTTCCTGAAGCCTAAAGTCCAAGCTCTGTGCTCATGCATGCACATATGGTCATCCATACCATACTTAAACTCTTGTAAATAATTGTTTTAGAGTTCCATAGTAATAAATCCTATAGGACATATCTTTTTAGGCAGGACTAAAAACATCAGCATACAAAAGAATATATGGTCATTCCAATCATTTGCATAAATATTTCCTCCAAGGGTTTTATTTTACTTATGTCTTGAGAGTTAAAATTACTAGATGGACTTAATCTAATATTTGGTTTTTATCCATGTCTTACATGGACTCAATTGATTTAGTCTACATGTACCCAATAATAAGGTCCAACTTAAATACCTAAATCAACTATTAAGTCCAACTAAATCTAATTAATTAAAAAGCCAGCCCAGAACGACAACCCGCGCCACACATTTATTTCCCCATTTGATTGTTTTTGGAGAGTTTTCACCACGGCAAGTCACATGACGAATGCATCACGTTGGTTACAAAAAATTAAGATAAGGGATAACGCGCATACACAGGATATATAATAGTCTGGAATAAGGAAGACCTAATTAGAACAAAAGTCAACTTGTAAGATTTTTCACTGTTGCAATTCAGATGGCACAAAACCACTGACGGTCTCCGCTTTGCCGAAGTCCAAAGTTAAGGCTTGTAAAAATTTATATGGTTCTAACACGAAACATGCATGTGCAAGATGTTTATTAAGTTCTCTACGGAAAGTATTATCTATATTAGCAGGTGTCTTCTGATGGATGATATGGTACACAATGACATATATATGGATATCAAGCAAGAAAAGTTTGTGCTTTCTAAGACTTACGAGCGTGAGAAGATGAATAGCTGTAACAAGTGTTTTACGTATAATGGAATGGATTATGCATTTGGTATACTACTTAAAAAGATAAATTTCGAGTTTATCTAGTTAAAGAATAGATATCAACATAATGTTAGAATCCTATAAACTAAGTAGGGAGAGAATTTCTATAGAGTAATGAGAGAATTTTGTGGCCTTTGTTTACCAAGTAGACTAAATTTTTTTTTTAAATTTTAAATTGATTTCTTTATATATTATACCTTTCTAAAAACATTGGTTTGATGGTTTCCTCATTTATCTAATTTATTTTTTTATTTAAGTTATTTCTTTTGAGTTTATTTTTATTTATTTAACATTGCATTTTATGTAATCCTTATAAACTATGTGAGGAGAGATTTTTCATCAAAAAATGAGAGTAGAGCTATCAACAGATCTAGTCGTGTCGAATTAGAAGTCAACTCATTATTCAACTCGTTTCATCTTAACAGGTTGCATGTCAGGTGATAATCCATTTTTTCAATTCTTGACCCATAACCTGATCCAATCCATTTGGAGAAAAAAGGTTGGATTGGATTAACGGGTTAAAATAAGTCAAAAGTTCATTTAAAAAATAAAAAACTATACCTAAACATTCAACAAATTTATACAATAGAAGAGTTAAAATTCCATCATCTCTACCTAAAAATACTTCATAATACTTTTAAAATTTATTTATCTAATAAATTCAAGAATCTATAAACTTTTCAACAACGATAAATCAACATCTAATCAATTAAGATACAAAATATTTATAACATTGTTCAACACTAACTCGACATATAACACAACACAACAAACCATATCACAACCATTCAAGTATCATCATAGAAAAAGATAAAAGGAATAAGAAACAAGTTTGGAATGACAATTCTAACGTAGGATGTTAACAATACTGATAACCATCACAATAGCAATGTAGGATTCAAGATTTTAGACCTATTAGTTTAGTCAATAGTCTTTACAAAATTATCACTAAAACATTGGCTTCTAGGTTGTCGCCTGTGTTGAATACAGCCATTGACAATTCTCAGTGTGCCTTTTTGGTTGGGAGATCTATTGGGGACTATTTCCTTGTGGCACAAGAAACCCTACACTTTATGAGATCTTCTAACACTAAGAGTTTTATTCTTAAATTAGACTTTGAAAAGGCTTTTAACAATATTAACTAGCACTTTCTGTTAGATTCACTTTCTGGAATGGGTTTTAGGGATAAGTGGATCTTTTGGATCCGAATGTGTATGTCTACTGCCAAGTTCTCTGTTTTAATTAATGGTTCTCCTAAAGATTTCTTTGGGACTTCCAATGGTTTAAGACAGGGTGATCCCTTATCTCCTTTACTATTTATCATAGCCACAAATGTGCTAAACTGCATGCTGCAAGCAGCCAAGAGATCTAATTTAATTTTTAGGATTAAATTCCCTCATGAAGGTCCATCTCTGGTCAATCTGCAATATGTAGATGATACCCTTTTATTTTTACCAGACAGCACTGAGAATATGATTAATATTAAAAGAATTCTATGCTGTTTTCAGACTTGTTCTGAGTTAAAAATCAATTTTCATAAGTCTTCTCTTACTAGTGTGGGAGTCACTCAGACCTCTTTATTATCCTCTTGTGATATCTTAGGGTGTGGTAAGGCTGATCTTCCAATTATGTACCTAGGACTGCCTCTGCACTATAAAAAAGCTCCTGCTAGCAATTAGACACCTGTGATAGAAAACATTTCTAAGAAACTTTCCTCATGGAAGGCCAGACACTTGTCTTTAGGGGGCAGGTTGGTCTTAGTTAATGCTGTCTTATCAACAATTCCTATATATTATACGTCGGTCTTACATATGCCTTTAAAAATTGAGATAGTGATTGATACACTAAGAAGTAAATTTTTATGGAACTCTCTATCCCCAAATCAAAAAGTGCTACACTTAATTAAGTGATTTAACATATGCAGATCAAAACAGCAAAATGGTTGGGGAATTATTAACTTAAGAAATTTTAGTGCAGCCTTGAAAACTAAGCTGCTATGGCAATTCTTTTCTAACCATCATTGTCCTGTTTGGAAAATGCTCTTAAGGGTTAGATATCTTCACAGGGGACCTAGTGCTATTCTGAATTCTTCTGTTCCTAACTGTTCCCCTCTATGGAGCAGTATCAAGTAATGTTTTAATTTCTTTAATTGTTTCACTACTTCCAATGTCTGTAATAGTATTAACACTATATTCTGGAATCAAAAGTGGTGGAGTGATATCCCTTTGAAATCCATCTTACCTGAATTATACAGAATAGCCAGATTTAAGAAGACTTCTGTCAGAGCAACTATGGACATGTTCAAACTAGACTTTGTTAGACTATTTGATTTAGCCTACTGCTACCTTTGTAACCCTACAGTACTTCAATCTTAGTTAGAATACTTTGTTAACATTATGCAATCTCTAAATTTGGGTACCAGTGAGGATAAATTCAATTAGTTACCCTCCAAGAATAGTTTTTTTCCGGTGAAGGCTACTTACAGGTTATTAAATGATGGAGGACTTCGTAATCCCTTTTATACATGTTTGTGGAAAAGTAATTCCCCTTTGAAAATTATGCTTTTCTCGTGGTTAGTAATTAAGAATAAAAATTTAACTAAGGAGAATCTGCTCAAGAGAGGATGGTCAGGCTCCTCCCTGTGCATCTTCTGCTCTGCTCATATTGAGAGTAATAATCATTTATTTTTAAACTACATTTTTATTAGGAGTATTTGGCGATTCTTCCTGGCTTCTGAATTATACCCTAGCTTTTTTCGAGTTGCAGATCTGTTTCAGTCTTCTCCTCATTTAAAATATGAATTATCATTTCTTGGTTGGATATTGTTACTCCAAATCATTCTCTGGTTGATTTGGAAAGAAAGGAACAATAGGATTTTTCGTAACTCTGTTAGATCATATACTCTTGTCATACATGATATTATTTTACTGATGCATTTTTAGATAGAAACGCTTGTTTCAGGCTTCGAAAAGGAAGAAATGCTACAATATACCTCTGATTTGACTTCACAAATGGTGGAGTCTGCCATCCCTCCCTTTATTCCACCATCCTCAAGAAATTTACCTAAAGAGGATTCTCAGAATAATTTGGAGAATCCTGAGACGTGAAATTGTCTTGTATTTTTATGGAACTTTATCCTCTGATAGTTGTTGAATGGTACTTCTTCTTTTGCTGTTAATTCTGATACATTCAAAGAGGGCTCTAAGGCCTAGGTACTATAATATTTTGTCATGACAATATTCTTATTTGGCATATTTTGCCTTTGATATATTAAACTCTTAAACCATTAACAAAAAAAAAACAATAGCAATGTAGGATTAGAATTAGTTAAAATTACTAAATACCTATTGGGTTAATAGGTGAAGTGACATATTTAACCCATGATCCAACCCTTAAATTTTGGATTAACTAGTTAAGATCTAATGAGTCCAATGGATTTAAATTTTTAACTCAAATCCTAAGCTAACGTGTTAGGTCAAATAGGTTAACGGATTTGACTTGACTTATTGATAGTCATAAATAAGACAGCTTTATGGACCTTTTTTAAGGAGTAGATTAGATTTTGGTTTTAAATTTTAAATTTATTTCTTTATGTATCATATTTTCCTAAAAACATTAGTTTGATGATTTCCTCATTTAACTGATTTATTGATTTATTCAAATTTTTTAAATTTATTTTTATTTATTTAATAGTACATTTCACTTGTAAGTAAAACTATATGATAATAATCATAACTTCTCTGAAAAAAGTATATTGGACACATTGGTTTCTTTTTAATTCACATAATGATTTATTCAAGTTCGTTTTTTATTTAATTTATTAATTTTTGAATTTAAATTTTAGTAGTATCATTAAAACCATATAATTACAATTATAACTTTCTAATACAAACACACACATATGGAGTAATTTGCTATTCAAACTTTCTATTTTTTTAATTTAAAAATAACATTCATTCTTACGCTCAACTTTTTAACTTACTTCCACCTCTTTTTTCTTGCTAAGTTATTTTAAGCTCTAAAAAACGTACAAATTTATTGCTCTAAAGTACAGCAAATTATCTATATAATGACATTATCATGAAATGTTCATGATTTCTGTAAAGTATACAAAACAGTGCTATGCAGAATGTTATTGTTTTCTTTTACCGTACATCTCGATTAATATTATTATAGTATTAAGATTTTTTTAATTTACTTTTTCAAAATTAACTTTTTTTTTTCTTTCCTTAGTTTACCTTGCATGTCTAAGTAAATGTTTATGCGCTGGCTTCTCACTAGAATATCTAAGTGAATATTTTAAATACCGTTATAATCTGCTAGTTGTTTCATTGACTTCGAATGGATTATTTCTACTACGTAAGTTGAATTTCATCTCCAGGTCCCTGAAAAACATGATATTAGAGACTCCGTAGGAAGCCGAAACACTTGCCTATGCATTCTTTTTTGTGTTCATGAAAATTATTTATCTATATCTTCTACTACCGATTAATATATACATGCATGTTTTTTTCTTTTTGAAGTTTATACATGCGTGTATTAGAAGAGGGACTCGCATGTTTTGGGTTGTGTCTACTCTTTTTAAAATATTGTGCTTTAGAGTTTCTACTTAATAAGTATAGGAACACTAAGTTTTGTGACTAAAATCTGCATTACATATCAGAGATCGGAAGATCGTATATCCAATGTGTCACCTATCTTCATACGATGGAGACATGTACCGTCAGATAGAATACGATGCCAGGTATATATAATACGCACATTTTTCTATTGTTTTTTGAAATTAGGTATACCCTTCATATATTCATAGAATAAATGAATCGAAAGATTTGATATATAGACATCATATTCAACAGCGGCAACTCACATGTATATAAATACCAAAGAAGACATTAAATTCAATCATCTGATCATATGACATACGCAATATATACAAGCTAAAGACAATGCTTTGTGTCAAGTTTCATACCAATCTGCGCATGTGGTCTACCACCTCCTGCCTGTGAATGTTTTCCCTTAAGACCCCATATTCTTGGTGAATTTCAAGGCTCAGAATTCAAAAAAAAAAAAAAAGAAGCAAAGATCTATAGTGTTTCCATAAAACACAAAGTCGTTGCAACGACAAATATATATATATATATATATATATATATATATATATATATGGTGTCTTCTAAGTGCTTAATCATGAAATTTCTGGTTAAATTTAACTACTTGAAAGTATAGTATGATTATATATCTCATGTGGCTATGTTATTGTCTGATCGAAATATTCATCCAAAAGTTCTCACATGACCTTGACCAAATGTGTTATCTCGTCTTAGACAATTTGCATTCTTGCATGCATGCGATTTTTTTGAGCCAGAAGAAGGGACACAATTAATGCACCTTTACATTAAGTAAATATTGTATACTTAAAAGTGTTTGATCAGGTGGTAGGAAGTAGCGAAAATGTAGGACGTCGTTCTTCTACCGGCCTAGGTGACCCTTCCGTCTAAATCTCTTACATATATATCGACCCATACGACAGATTGCTGAAAACAAGATAGACCTCTATTCTCCTATCTCCCATCTCCTATCTCCCATCCTATCCAGGGATTGTCTACATAGTACGAACTCCTCACCTTCTCGCTTTCCTGCACTCTCTTCTGACACGCCAAGCAACTTCTGATTACTATAAATAGATTATCATCATTGCATGGTTAGAAGCACCATAGCTTGTGGAATCCAACAGAAAACAAGAAGCTAGCCATTCAGATCATCGCCTTTGCAACTTCTTGTCTCCAGCAAACAGCTTAGATTACAAATGGATCGTCCACTACAACAGCTTCTTCTGATCCTTCTTACACTCATGCATGTTCTTCTCTCATTCCTAAACTTATATATGCTATAGACGTGAGAATTGATTTCAGTCGATGGCTAATATGTCGCTCCTTCTGACGAAACCTCTTCTTGTACATGTCTGCAGGTTAATTGATTCGGTAGTAGGTCAAACCCGGAAAGTAGTGAATGTTAAGGATTATGGTGCGAGGGGAGATGGAACAGATGCTACAAAGGTAAAAATATATACATCCTATAGGTTTGTCTAAACTGCTGAGTTTATGATTGATTGTTACAATCAGCTTAAATTCTCTCAAGTTCAAAGAGAAGAAAACTTCAATCTCTTTCGCTTTTCTCTTCTTGTTATCGTATCAGTCATTCAGCAATGCTTGGAAGGTAGCCTGCTCATCCAATGTTCAAGCTGTTCTCGAAGTGCCTGATCAAAAGACCTATCTTCTTAAGCCAATTGTGTTCTCAGGTCCATGTAAATCTACTATTGTCGTAAATGTAAGTGACATTGATTCATTACACTAAATACCCTTATATTAAAAAAAAATTCATTTTAAATGAAGACATCAACTTTTCTTTTCATGCGTCAGATAAGGGGAACTATCGTAGCTTCTTCAAAACGATCAGACTGGGATGGAACAGACAGCAGGCACTGGATCCAGTTTCGAGGAATTAAAAACCTTCATGTTCATGGGGGTGGCACCATCAATGGGAATGGGCACGTATGGTGGAAAAACTCCTGCAAGATCAACAAGTCTCTTGTAATAGCTACTACTAGAACCATTCTTCTTTCTTCCTTTCATTCTTCTTTTCAATCATCAAATGCAAGTTGATCTAAATTTGCTAATTAAACTCTATCTCTATTGTTGCAGCGTTGCAGTGTTGCACCCACCGTAAGTTTCTCAGTCCCATAGTTTAATATATGAAGTATATAACTTTCCTCGAGTTCTTAAATCATTATAAACTGAGAAGAGATGCTTATGTTTCATCACAGGCAATAACGTTCCACTCGTGTAACAACTTGGATGTGAACAACTTGAAGATTAAAGACAGCCAGCAGATCCATGTGTCCTTTGAACAGTGCAATAATGTGCGGGTTTCTCGTCTCACCATCACAGCACCAGGACAAAGCCCAAATACTGATGGAATTCATGTTGCCAACACCAAGAACATCAAGATAAAAAGCTGCACAATTGGAACAGGTACTCATCTTGCCTTCCACCAAATCATTATCTCCTACGTACGTACATTGCAATGTTGAAGAAAATTGTGGGTTAACCAATCCATATCTATAACTCATCTACCTTGTAATTAACCATGAAGGTGACGACTGCATCTCAATCGTAAGCGGTTCACAGACCGTTACTGCAACCAATATCGTCTGCGGACCTGGTCATGGAATCAGGTATTTATCTTAGGCTCTAATTCGAAACGACTTTTGGAAACACATCATAAACATCGATCAACTAGCTAGAATTCACCAACTTCTCTTCACCTCTACTGATCACCGTGAATCTCAAATTAATTATATAGAAGTATTGTGATGATCCACACCATCTTGCAGCATTGGAAGCTTGGGAGCTGACAAATCAGCAGAATATGTATCAGGAGTGGTGGTGGACACAGTCAAATTCAGTGGCACAACAAACGGAGTTCGGATCAAGACTTGGCAGGTAATGTATATGTCCCCCTTCCAAATGAAGATATTATCATAGTAATTAGACGCTATAGACAATAAACTGTCATTCTTCTCCCACTCATGGTCCTTTCCTA
>JAMKQA010043688.1:0-11348 GCA_024699735.1 Posidonia australis | reverse complement strand
GACGACGGGCTCGGGATGACGACGGGCTGGGGACGAAGGGCTCGGGACGACGACGGGCTGGGGACGAAGGCTGGGGATGAAGGACTCGACATTTCGTCCGAAATCCACCGACACCCACCGAAATCCACCAACACCCACCGACATGTCGTCCGACATCAGGTAAGTCGCGACATACATTGCAATATCGTTTCCCTACCTACACTTTCCGACACGTGTCGGCGAAATTTCACCGACACTGTCCGATATTTGGTTCCATAGGTATAAGTGACACAACCCTGACCCGACCTGCTGCCAAGCCTACACATGAATGTATGACCTTAGGATTATGGGTATTTGTTTTCCATTACCATTACTTTTATCTATTGGTTGGAAGTGATTCTTAGAATTAACTAACTAATTAGCTATATAACCTCTATGGATAGATAAAAGTATGAAGGAATTGCAAGATTATTTGGAAATATTTTTCATACTAATCTAGGAATAACATTATCAAAAATGCCAAGTGTGTTTTATGAAGAGCTTTATATCAAGTCTTAAAAAGGGAATCTGATATATACACATGTCATACAGGTGCATATAATTAATTGCAACAAAGATTTGATTCAAATAAGAAATTATTACTAAAGTGATACAAATGCATTCATCAACAATCTACCTAAGCAAAATGCAAAAGGAACTTTAGGAAAGCATTAAAATGCTTAAACTAACTTCATGCTTATAATTGACTTACCTCCATGTGTGTAGTTTCTTTTCAAGGAATTGCATATCTTTTTCCATCATAGATGACCTACTGTCAAATGGTCCTATGAAGTTAATTAGACTCCTCTCCTAAGATGGAAAATAGGAACAGAAGGGAAAAACCCTTGCAACAGGAACAAGGGAAAAGAACAACCCCTACGTTGGTGTGGCAAAACCAAGCCAAAAAATCACCAATCCACCAACACAAACAGAATAAGCGTACAACCCCACCAGTTAATTAAGGCAACAACAAGAAGGGAAACAAAATAAACACAAATAACCAAACCCAAAAGACATTCCAAAAGCTGCAAATGCCTATCCTATTCAGCCAATCACTGACTTGAATCTTATCCACCTATGGTAAAGACCCTAACCAATGGCATTTCCCCACCTAGCTTGAATCTCCACAAGGACTACACTCCTTGATGTCAAAGTTCCTTTCCTTCCGTCCAACCAAATCTCCCATTGAATTGAATGCAGTATCATCATCCAAAAATCTCTTGCTATTTGAAATCAAGGTATCACCTTCTTCCATTCCTGCCAAAACCATTTTTACAGGATCCCACTTGTCTGAACTTTCCTGCAAATCTTTCACCAAGCAGTGTTTACAGAAAAGGTGGATCCAGTCTTCAGTAATCTTGTGGCACATAACACATCTGCATGCTAGAGAGAAGCCTATTGTCTAAAGTGTTTTATTTCAGTTACAACCCCATGATGAAGCAGCAACCACAAGCACTAAAATCTTGAGCAAGTTTTGTTATCACAAACACAAGGGATTTTGTTATTTTCCAGATGACAGGTAGGGAGTGTCTGCCTTTGTACAAAGGCTCCACCCCTGTCTTAGGATGAGGTCCCCTAGCTTTCTTGGATCTCCTTCTAAAGCATAAATAAAACAGCAGGAGATGGCAAGAAGCATGGTTATCAAGGTGGGAGCATAGGCACCAAGGCATCATAGGACTGCTGGTCATTTTAACACCAAGCCAGTCTCTGTTGGAGACCTGCCGGATCTGGATCCAGATCTGGCGACTTAGTTTAAAAAAACAGAGATAACAGGACAGCAGTTCGTGCCCTTCCCTGGCTTCCCTGGCTGCTGCTCCTCCCTCCAACCTCCAGCAACAACTCCAACAATGGTTTCCAATGACTCCAAATCCTTCTCCATTCATCTTTCTTCTACCTATTTGCAAAGTAAAGCCAATATCTTAACCTCTTCTTCTTTCTTTCTTTTAATCTTGATGGTTTTTTAACAAGTTTCATGTCCATTAACTTCTTTTTTACTTGATTATTGTTTTTTTTTTACTTAATGTCAATGTTTAAAAAAATCTGAAATATGTTTTAGCAGTGCCCCAGCAGAAAGCATTGATGCCTTGGCGCCTCAATATCTTGGCAAGAAGAAATCCTCCATCAAGAAGGAAACATTTTATTTTTATTAAATTTCATTAATCACATGTTCAACATCTAACCGGTAACAACTCACACGTCATCTTAACATCTCTAGAAGTAATATATAGCAATATCAGGTGAAGTACTATCTTCCAAGGTAACTAAGTACGATTCAAGGTCTGCAATTAGACGACAGCATTAGCTTGGGCTTGTCTGGAATGGGAGAAGAGCCATCAATCCCATGACTTGCTTTCAATTTCTTACAGAAATGTCTCAAGTGCATATCTCACAGTAAATGTTTATAATATCACTGATACATTATGTTTTCCTACTAATATTGGTTAGATGTAATGCTATTGAAAAACAAGGGTTTCTTCCTCATTGAGGCCAACTATTCTTGAGTTTTCCACCATCAGTCAATCCTTACACCTAGAAATTGACACCACTAATGGTTGATTATTATGTTTAAGTTATGACCATCATCCTGCAGGAATAATTAAGTACAGTTCCCTATATTCATAATAGACTAAGAGTATTGACAAGCATAAGAAAAAGAAACATATCCAGCAAATAGAAATAACAGATGAACTATGTAGTAGCTAAGTGCAGTTCACGTTATTACCATAACAAGAATGATATCAACGATCAAAGCTGGTCATATATAGATGTACCTTTTCACCACTGTCATTCCCAACTACCCGGATCTCAAGCCCAACACATGCAGCCTCAGGGGCAAGAGGAATTTCTTCATAGCTTAGAAACTTAATTGCAGAAGGATCATAACGGAAGAAACCAAAATCATGTACCTGGATGTATTAAACCATGGAAAGGAACTACAAGTAAATATGTACTCTATGGTTTTTACAATGATTTGTATTTGAGTGATCAAACAGACCTCAAACCCATAATAACATATTTTAGTAAAACTAGTAATGCACTCTTGTGAACTTTTCCATGGTAACTTGTAGGTCTTTTAAGGAAACAAAGAGATAACCACATCTGTACTTCACATTTTGCACATCAACCACATTCATTTAAATAACAAAAAATTCTACCTGACAAGGAAAAGGTTAATAGCATAAACAGCTGGTATGTCAACATGGTTCTAGCTTCAATACTGAAGCTTCATTTGTACCCCAACTTACTTAGCTTAATTAACTGGAAAACATTAGTGTATTTAACTACATTCATTTTGATTCTCTTTCTTTTTATCCCACCCAAGAAATTTGGATTATTTTTTCTAAAACAATTGAAAAGTCGTGAGTTTACTGATGAGTACTATTGCATTGCATTTCTTAGTGGGATTGAATACATACGCCTTTCAGGATATGAATTCAGTAGAAGAGTTGTTCCTTACAGAGTAACAGATCACGGGAGCTCTTAGATAAGCCCTTGTATCTATGTCTATGGCATGCATGACTGCTACATTCTCAAGGCACTTTTGGCAATATTTTACACTTCAGATATCTCTCTCCTGACCTTATTTCCTCAACCTCTCCGAAATAATTCTATAATAAAGAACAACCAATCGAAATCTTATTACCCCAATACATATGACATCAGGAATGAGCTGTTGCATAAATTCAACAATCATCTACACGGCAGAAGACCAACTTATATGGCTAAAAAAGCCTGTGATCGAAAAACCATTTCCATTCTCTTTGTTATGAAATTTGAAACTAACTCAAAAGAACCAAAATACACCCAAATTGAAAAAAAAAAAATACTCTACTTACTGGATCTCTGTATATCGGATACACCGGAATCTCCTCTCTGTTAACAAACATTGCCTCTGCGACGACCGGTCCTATGCAATACACAACATGATCAGTGAAAAAGTACAGACTGTAAAACTACTCCATTCCGTTCCATTTTAACAACAATAAGAGAACACCCCACCAGGCTTGACGACATGACGATTGGTGAGAATAATCCCCTTCCCCTTGTTGACAACAAACCCGGTTGCATAGCTCGCGCCAGCCGACTCCGTATCGAACGCCCTCGCAGCAGTGGTCCTCAGAACAACGACAGCAGGCACGACCTTCGCCAGCGCCTTCCTCCAGTCCTCCGCCGTCGCGGACCCTTCCCGGAACGGGGGCGGCTCGATCTCCATGATGAAGTCTTCCTTGGGGCACCCCTCCTCCGCCGTCCCATCGGATCCCATCAGCTCCGGTGAATCCCCCATCACGGGAGAGAAACAAGAGATCTTCCTGCTGCTGATTTCTAGGGCTTACTGTGAAATTGGAGAGGAGAGGAGGGGAGAAGGGGTGAGTATGGTTGAGAGGCGGGTTTTTGTGTTTGTTTATGGGAGGAGTATCTCGCGAGTGGTACTGATACAAGTTGTTTGGAGTGTTTACGGGGAAGTCCTTTCCCGGTCTCTAGTTTCTTTTTCTACTACTTATCAAAATTAAAAAAATGATTCGTAACAAAATTTTACTTAAAAATGGAAATTTTAGAACGGACTACTTTATTTCATGGTCACTCGATTATTTTTCTTTTCATTTTACTCTTGTCTCCACGTATCCAGGAAAAACACCAGATACAAGACGCGTACCACATCGTCCTTTCTCCGTTTCACCTGTCAAATCTTTCTTTCCTTCTCTCCTTGAAATCCTAACCCTCCTTCTACCATCCACAGTGGCTACTTATCTGGCTATAGCTTCTGAAACTGTAGAAGTCGTTAGAAGTCCATAACTTCCCTCTTTCATCAGGAACATCAAAGTCGTAATCGCTGTCCCATTAGAAACATTGAAGTCGTTGTTGCTCTACTGCAAAACTTCACGTCTCGCTGTAGGACTCTACGACAATGTCACTCTTTATTTTTATTTTTTTAAATCCATAAGTTAATATTAATATTATCCTTAACTATGCAATCCATCGTTAGAGGATAAATTCAATATCGAATTTCATACCTTATTGAATATGTGATATGTGATATGTTAACATTAAATGAAACATGATATTATCTAATTTTTAACATGATCTTATATTTGATCCATGATATATTATTACATTATGATTCTCTTATGTAAGACATAATTTTTTTTATTTTGGTGATAAAATTCATCTCGCTTGTTTCCGTTAAGAGGCATGTTTTTATTGAATCTGTCATATGTGATATGTCAACATTAAATGAACATGATACTATTTAATTTCTGACATGATCTTATATTTGATCCATGATATATTATTACATTATGATTTTCTTATGCAAGACATAATTTTTTGATTTTGGTGATAAAATTCAATATGTAATATGTAACATTATTCAGTAATGTGACATAATTTAATATATAATGAGACGTGATTCTTAACTGTGAAACATAATTTAATATGTAATGTAAGATGATTAAATACATAATAAAACATGTTTATTTGTATAATGTGATATGTTTTAATATGTAATAAGACATAATTATTAAACTATATGAAATATTTAATATATAATGAGACATATTTTAATATATAACAAGATATGGTTATGATATGATTATATATTGTTTTTGACATGTTTTCTTCTATTAGCCAACTGCTATTAATGAAAGATTTCTCCTTCCTCCAAAGTGTCAACCTCTACATGGAAGAAGAAGAAAAAGAAGAAAGGCAAAAAAAGAAACACAATGCAGTTAAAAGATTAGAAGACAATGCAATAAATGCAAACAACTTGGATTTATGCTTAAAAAAAATATAAACATGCTTTTGTCCCATGACATTAGTCTCTTCTATGAGACATCATTCTTGTAATGGAAGACATAATTTAGTATATAATGAGACATGATTCTTGAATGTAATAACATGATTATATATAATGGTATACGTAAGCCGAGTTGGATCAAGTTAATGATGAACCCACAATCCAACCTAAATTATTCAGCTTCAATAATTTTAGACTTATACCAACCTAAACTCAATCTAGACTCAACTTGATCCACGAACTTTGAGTTGGATTGGGTTAGTTCTCAGGTTTTATATGTACTTATTAAGGACTAAAGATTACATTTATAACATACTGTATAAAAAAATGTAACACTAATAACAAACATAAAATAGTTATGTTGTAAACAAATATATGATTTACTGATATTTCTTAAATAATATAAATTATCACTCTAAAATTTACAAATAATTCATAGTAAAATACAATGAAGAAAGAAAGAGGAGACAAAATCAGAAAATGGGATAAAAAGTGATCAGAAGATACTAAGATGGAGTGGGTGGTGAATGGGTAAGGGAAGGTTTTATGAAAAGAATAACATTAAGTTGTAGAGTGAATATAATAAGATTTTATTAATAAATAATTATATATATATAATATATTTATAAATATAAATAATTAATTATATATATACGTTCGAATTTTAGATTGGGTTAAGTATCGGGTTGAATCAAATAACCTATCTTTGAAACAACCCATCTTTGAAACCCATATCCAATTTAGAAAGTTTAGGTTTTATATTTTTTGACCCACACTCAACCCTACAAAAATCGAACCCAACCCACCTACATAGGTCGGGTTGGTTCGGTTTTTGAGTCAATCTAGACCCATGTACAGCCTTAATTATATTCTTAGTTCCTTTCATAATGCATGGTTCTTGAATTAGATGACATGGTTCAATTTGTAATGTTGTAATGAAACATGATTTTTCTTGTAACGGGAGACATAATATAGTGTACAATGAGACATGATTCGTGAACTAAGTGACGTGATTATATATTTTTGAGTATGGAAACAAGGGTAAAAACGGAAGAAAATTAATGAAATGGTCATTTTTTGTAATTTCAAAATAAGTACCCTATTTTCGTTATTTCTATTATTGAATAGAATTTTATTGTCAATTAGTCAAAACTTTTTTTTCCCTTTTCTTTCTTTTTTTTTTAATACTAAGAGACCAATTGTAACCAAATTGCCTCAGCAAAACAAATACTTCAAACATAAAACACATAAATCCGTAATTTTTGAAAGCTTGTGCGTATTGCTCATTCTTTGTAGAACTCTGAACCATAGTTGCGTACATCAAAGCAAAGTCAAAGTCAATTCCAACCAGACTCCTTGACCTTGTGCACATAAATGTCCTGTTTGGAAAGACTGAACATTTAATAATCCTATGTAACATTCAAGCTCTTTTTCTTTATATTCAAGAATTTGTCGTAGGAAGATGTTGAGGCTAGGCCATTAAGGACCATGTAGTTTGTTCATCTAATTTTTTACCCAAAAGGCACGAGCCAACATAGAGATTTTATTTCTTTATTAGCTTCTAAAGAAAAACAAACAAACTCACGTTCGTTAACACTGAAAATCAAAAAAGGCCCAAATGTTAACAACCTGGCGCTAAGTTATTTGCTTTGTGATCAAGGTGGAAGAGAACCCATGCACTTCGATTCAGCTGCTCAGTAGTGAAGCTCGGCCTTGCTACAACATCAGCCGTCTCACTATCGCTAGCTGCGTAGCTCTGTCTCTGTAAGAGCTCAAAGACTACTAGTGAACTACTTAAGAAATGTAAGATTTTGGTATTATTTTAGGGAAACCAATTCCCATTTGGCTCTAAGGCCTTTGAGCAGAGAAGAGGGATCCGATGGTGTTCATTCAATTACCTCAATAGAAGATAAATCTTTCTTTCCTCGTATGTTCTTTCCTTTCTTTTTCTCCTGAGTGTTCAATCCTATCCTTCTCATCCATCTTCTTCTTTAAGGGACAATGTCATTAACTCTCTTTCTTTTTCCTCCCTATCTTCTTTTTTTGAGAACGATGCCACCAACTCTCTTTCTTTTTCCTCCCTATCTTCTTTTTTTGAGAATGATGTCACAAACTCTCTTTCCTCTTCCTCCCTCTCTTCTTCTTTTAGAGACAATGTCACTAACTCTCTTTCTCTCTCCCTGACTGCTACCTTCCTAAACAATACTATAGATTGTGGTAGTTCGGCCTACTCTCTACTCCTCTCTCCTTCCTATACATTTTGAGAGAGAAACCCTTCTAAAAACACCTACTCTCTCACTATTTGAACATAAGGAATTGTTTTAACCAATCTCTATCTATTGATTCAATATGGAAGAGAAATGGACAATAGGAAAGGACTCTTGCCATTGCTTATGTGTGAATGAATCATCTGATGTAGTTTTATCTTCAAAATCTTTAGATTTGTGTTGCCCACCCATTTAAAGGAGACTGACGGATTAGATCAAGCAAGGTGATAAATCAATACATTAGTTTTTTGATTCTATTGTTATGATGTGTGATATTCTAGTATGTACGCAAGCTTCTCTGAGTTCTTCAGGTGATTCTGAGTTACCTAGATGATCAAGTCCTATACCCTCTCCAATGATCTTTACGTCAGTCATTCGTTTCTCTCTATCTCGGATGAAGGAAAGTCATGGTCATTATTGGATTGTGGTTCCCTAGGCAACTTTGACAACTTCTGTCAGACTCCTTGTCAGCCTACTAGTAACACTTCGTTTCTTTAATCTTTCTTTGTGCTTAATGTTTTTAATTATCACTACTTAAAAACAGGAAATCGTGAGGACAGATGTCCTCACGAAGTCCTTGTAAAGTCCTTGCACTATTCTCACAAAGGCTTTTAGCAAGGATATTGTCGGGACAAAATGTCATTGCAAAAGATATCATTGCTAAATCGCCTTTATGAGGATATTTCCTCACTATGTAAACATAAATATTTTTTCGAGGACTTCGTGAGGACATATTGTCTTCGCAATGTCTTCGTAATTTTTGAAGATCTTCTCGCAACGTACACGTTATGTCCTCGCAATATTTTTAAAAAAAATTAAAAAATTACAAGGATTAGTGATGACATTGTCCTCACTGAGTCCTTGCGAGCTTTTAAAAAAATTTTAAAAATAAATAAAATTTATTTTTCTGATTTTATGATCACTTTCACCATCCTTCAACCAGCAAGCCATTTAGACTGTCATGGTTGCATAGTTTGATCCTTCACACTATTGGCACAAATGCTGATAAGAATGGTTTCAATGGAAAGCCAGTCTTTCATACATATATTGCTAATCTTGTTTAAACAACTAACAACCAATTATCATTCTTTTGATCTTACGAGTTCTAGCCCCGATCTCAGACAATTTTGCATCTCTCAGAAGGCGTCTAGTTGGGCACTCATTAACATAGCCATTGCCACCTAAGCACTGTATAGCCTGCAAGACCAAAAAATGTGGTAAAACAAGTCTCTCAAAGTGTCCCAAGCCAGGATGTATCTTTTAGGCTACTTATTTCTATTTGAAGTTTGATAGGTTTTTTGACCAGCATCAAAGAGAAAGTTGGAAACATTATTTAACTTACAAGCGAAACCAATGATATTTAACCATAACCAATAGAGTAACTTGATTCTTACCTGTAGGGCAACTTGAGTGGCATTTTCTGCAGGAAAATGGATTACTCCAACACAATCCTGAAAAAATTAATGTCTATCACTCATAAATCCTATGAATCATTACAATTAAACTTCAACCAAACTTCATTTTAATTGACAATAAAAGAATGTAGAAAGATGAAGAAGATACTTTAGAAGTCAGGCCTGCATCAAAACATATTTGCACCTTGCCAGAAACTACCTTTCTAGTATGCAGAGATACGCTATACTTGCACAGTGCCATTTTTTCAAGCAACGTTCCCACTCCATTATCACCTGCCATGGCTTTGGCCTGTGATTTTAGTGGCATCTTAATGTGGATATCATGACTATGAGGAAAAAACTAATCACTAAACAAAAGATGATTGCAAAACAGGAAACCGCTAACACAAGGAAAACACCAGTATTACTAATTTTGCATATAAATCTACTTCACTTGACTTTGAAGAAGGTTTAGTGTTGCAGAACCTGACAGGGAAACCACTAACACAAGGAAAACACCAATATTACTAATTTTGTATACAAATCTACTTTACCTGACTTTGAAGAAGGATAAGTGTTGGCAGAAACCTTCTCTATGACTGTGGACAATGCATGCATTGATCCCATCATGGGCTAGAATAACGCCATAAGAAAATGATCATGATGCCACAAAAAGAAAGGTGGATGTGAGATCAAAGACAAGCAGAAACCTGACAAAAGAACCACAATCCTTGAATAGATAATCTTCCAAGACGGAACTGACGCTCCAATTGTGCCACCATGGCCTGATAATCCTGAAGTAGGTGATTTAGATAATATATTACTGCGCTTGAGCACAATTGAGAATCCAACCATCTTCCTTGCAACTCTAGAGTATGAAAAGGCACGTTGTTTCGAGAATGTAGTAAGAGTGCATGGTAGAAAACTTTGGAGCTTTTGCTTAAACATTACTGTTGAATAAAAAATTGAGCTCTGGCAGAAGATACTAACTTCAGAGGCCTTGCCAACTCAGCTCGAATATTTATTTTCAGTAGGAGTTGTTTTTAATGCATATATAGCATGCACTTACATCTTATCCAATTGAACCATCAAAACAAGAAGTAATATGCAGGACAATTAAAAAAACAAGTAATACTTAACGGAAGTGCCAGAAGGAGAGTCCTCAGTGTGGCGGCAAAAGCCTGGGTACATTGATGTTTGGTAATACAATACATATACATTAAGCAATATAAGCATAAGCAATATAAGCATAAGCAATATCATGATTTAGAACTACATCCACAAAGTAGTAAAAAAAAATAAAATGAAAATACTAGTATGATTCTCCAATATAAGCATAAGCAATGTTTCAAGCAGTCTTGATGTAAAGATGTCAAGTTTAGAACCAGCAACATCTTTTTTTTTTTTTGAGGGAAGAAGTAGGATGAATCTCATTAATCTAAATAAGCATCATCTAAGATAAATAACTTAATGCTTCCAAGAGAACATTAGTTGGATACTGTAGACACTTCGATTTTGAAGTCACTTGGCAGTAGACTTCTCCGGTTGACGTTCTGGTTGCAACCACCCAAATCCTAAGCCCAATTAAGTCCACACTAGTCCACCTGACCCAATTAAACCTGAAATCCAGCAAATCAACCTAAGCCCACTTAATCAAGCAAATAAAATCCATAAACCACAAAATCCAATTAAAATCCACTCAAAATCCCATAAAACCCTAATTAAATAAAATTTTATCAAATCCAAATAAAATCCATAAACCACAAAATCCAATTAAAATCCACTTAAATCAACTTAAAATCCAATAAAACCCTAATTAATCAAAATTTTAAATCTTAATCAAGTGAAAAGAAATTAAAATCCAAATAAATAAGT
>JAMKQA010043687.1:0-13363 GCA_024699735.1 Posidonia australis | reverse complement strand
CAATAAAAGGACCAGAAAGTAATTCCAGAAGGACCTATTTGTAAGAAAAACATAAACTCCAGATTTTATTCAAATTAAAAGTTTAAATGTTTTTAAAATTGAAAAAGAGGGTCGACGGTCGCCGACGATGGAGCTCGTCGCCGGCGACCATCTGAGATCAGACCCCACAGGAAGCAAGAAGGGGACGAGTGGAGGACATCCAACGGTTTGGATGCGACCTCCGACGGCCGAAACGTCTCCCCCACCTCGCTCGCCGTCGGGCTGCTCCGGCGGGAAACTCGCGGTGGCTGGGGATGTCTAGGGAGACGGCGCGGCGATCTAGGGCTTCTGGATGGTGCGAAAAGGCATCGGGGCTGCTCCGGAGAGGCGCGGGGGCTGATGGAGCGAGGTGGTGGCCTGACCGTCGCCGCCGCGACTTCCTCCGGCGAGCGGCGTGGCTGGGACGATTGTGGGCTCGCGATGTGGATCCAGAGGCTCGGGCGCACTTGCGGGAGGCTGAGGAAGGTCACCGCGGGGCTGGTTCATCTCGACGTAGCTCGGAGCGACGTATAGGCTCGGACAGAATCTTCTTCTCCGGCGACGGTAGCTACAGTAGGCGTTTTCCGGCGATCTTCACGCGGACTGCAGGGAGCAGCACGACAGGGCACGGAGAGCTCCGGGAAGACTAGAGGAGTAGGAGAGAGGGCTCGGGGGTCCAGGAAACGTCCTGGATCAGTCCCCCAACCTAGATCGTCGGAGATCGACTCCGACGAAGTCCAGGAGGAGATCCTGACCAGAGGAAACCTCTGGTCACGATGGAATCGACACGAGCAGGCCTAGGGAAAACTAGGAAACTAAATGCGAAGATCAGAGAGGGCTGAGGAAGGTGTACCTGGCTGGAGAATTCTTTGGATCCCGCCGGAGCTCTGAACTGCGCCTTGAGCTCAGGAGTCTCCCTCTCGCTCTCTGCTCTCAGTTTTCTCTCTCGAAATCGCCTCTGAATTGTGGCTCTGAAATGTATAACCTCTGAATTGCTGGCCCTTCTCCTCTTTATATAGGTGAACCCATAAGAAACATGCTGCAACAACCGATCACGGAAACCCGACCAATCGTAACAGAAACCAACACCTCAACAAAACAGCACCACGGCTGTCCCCCACGCACCTCCATCCTGCCTGCCCACGCGCCAACAGCAACCAACGGTTGTCCAAGCTCACGACGACACATCCAGTGGCACTGGCTCGAGCCTGGTTGCTGCTGGTTGACTAGGTGAGATGGGCTGGACGTGGTCGGGTCGCTGGTTGGAGAAACTCGCAGGGTTGGGGTGTATTCAGTGATTTTTGAATGGGCTCAGCGATTTTGGTGAAGTTAGTGAAGAAGGAAAAAAAAAAGGGTTTATAAGGTGAATGAGAAAAATGTAAGTAGAGAGGAGGAAATGGGTTGTTGGGTTCAGTTTGGGCTTAATGGGCCTTGGTGGATTTGATTGGCTTTCATGGGCCTAAGTGGGCTTTTGGGTTCAATTTGGGCTTAATGGGCCTTGGTGGATTTGATGGGCTTTCATGGGCCTAAGTGGGCTTTTGGGTTCAATTTGGGCTTAATGGGCCTATATGGGCCTTGTGGGCCCAAATGAGGCTAAGTGGGCCCAAATGGGCTGAATGGGCTAAAGAAAGGCTAAATGGGCCTAAACAAGTCTTATGAGCCCAAGTAAGCTCAATTAGGGTCTAATGGGCCCAAGTGGGCCTTCACGGGCCTAAATGCGTCTCTATGAATTAAATGGCCTAATAAGGGTTTGCGGCCCCAAATGGGCTCAACCAGGGTTCGAGCTCAGTCACCGCATCCTTATCCTGCAAAATTGGAAATAATTGGGGTGTCTACAATATTTTTGGAAAATCTTTCAAAATCTCGTCAAAATGGCACATCAAGAGTCCCAAGGGACCACTACTAACGGCCCAAAATTCCATCTTACAGGGACAATACAAACCAATCCGGAAAAACCACTCCATTAAAATATATTTTCCAAAAATCTAGGAAAAACCCTAAAAATGCCCTAGCAAACCCACGCATGTGGAGCACGCATCTGGCCAGCGCCCCTGGCACTTTCGTCTAAACGCCAACAGAGCCTGGACCAGGGGTCAAAGCTGCTGTCGAACTCGCACATGTGGCCCACGCAATCGGCCCGCGCCCCTAGTTTTCTGTCAGAATTCAAGCAGCCAGTAGCAGGGCACCTAAAAATAGCCTGAAGTGGGACCTTCGATCAAACCCCCCAAACAATCACCAAAAATCTTGCATAAAACATAAGATGTAGCCCTTGAATCTACTTCAAAACCCAATAAACAACACTAAAATCCATTCATTATGCATCAAGATATAAAATCGCAAAGGCATAAGGGTCAAAACGACCCAAAACACACCAACTACCATAAATACCCAAATAAATTCCAAAAAATTATAAAACATTAAATTTAGCCTAGATTACATGCATCCTAGGCATTTCTACCATTTTACATGATTTCGACACATTAAATTGGGGATACGAACTCCGACGACCCTCCAACTGACTCCAGCGAACCATAACGATCCCGTACGACCACAGCCACCCTACGACCTCAAGGTCGCCACTCTGGAGCTTCCCATGCCGCCACGAGCCGTCGCACGCTGCCGCACACCACCATCTCCCGTTCTCCCACTCTCAAGCTCTCTCTCTGTCTCTCACCTGCACCCACCAGCAGATGGGAAGGAGGAGTGAAGAAGAAGATGGAGAAGGAGTGGAGGGGGAAAAGGAAAGGAAGGAAAGGAGGCTTGATTGGGGCTCTAGTGTGTCGAAGAAAACTCGCTTCATGCACGCATTATATACGTAGAGGAGGAAGTCGCTGCACACCTGCCCACCAACCCCCAGCATGTGCTCACCAGCAAGTCTCCGGCCACCCTCCAACCACACCGCATACAACCCAATTGCCAGCTCCAAAGCATAAGCCAATGACCATCCCCCCAACCACTAGCCACAGCAACTGGCCCACAACGCTAGTCGCACACTGACCCACACCCAGGTCCACAATGTACAGTGCTAACACGCACAGGGACACGCCACAAAAGCCAGTCCACGAGGCCCAAGCCCAAAAGCACAAATCCAAACAATAGGCCTCGGAACAGTAATACCCATCTAGGAACAAATTCATTAAACATATAAATAATTACAAAATGAATTTATAGGTGTTACATCCTAACCCCCTTAAAAGAAGATTTCGCCCTTGAAATCATTAGGCGAAAAGATACGGATACTAGGCTAGGATGGCTTCCTCACGTTCCCACGTGGCCTCCTCGACTCCATGATGCCGCCACCGCACCAAGACCAATGGAATCACTTTGTTCCGCAGCACTTGCTCCTTGAGGTCAACAATCTCGACGACATCCTCCACAAAGGACAGATCTTCCTGGAGCCCTTTTGGCTGAACTGGGATCACATGAGACGCATCAGCCAGGCACTTCCTTGGCATGGAGACATGGAACACATCATGCACGGACGACATCTCTAGTAGTAGATCCAACAGATAAGCAACCTCACTGATCCTCTAGGTAATCTGGTACGGGCCAATATAGCAAGGACTCAGCTTGCCACACTTCCCGAACCTCATGACATCCTTGGTCGGCGACGCCTTCAAGAACACATAGTGTTTCACCAGAAATTTCAGCGGTCTCCACCTCCTGTCGGCATAGCTCTTGTGTCGACTCTATGCAGCTAACAGCCTACTATGGATCAAATCAACTTTATTCGCATACAGCTACACTAGCTCAGGACTAATCAACTGACGCTCGCCCACCTCGCTCCAGTAAATCGAGGATATGCATGGCCTACCGTACAAAGCTTCGTACGACGCCATCCCAATGCTCGAGTGATAACTATTATTATAGGCGAACTCAATCAGCAACAAATGGTCCTTCCAACTCTCTTGAAAGTCTAAGGCACATGCTTTGAGCATATCCTCTAGTGTTTGGATAGTTTTCTCTGTCTGACCATCCGACTGAAGATGAAATGTTGTACTATAGTTGAGCACTGTGCCAAAGGCCTCCTGTAGAGTTCTCTAGAACCTTAAGGTGAACCTCGTGTCTCTGTCCAACACAATAGACACCGAAGCACTATGCAGCCTCACCACCTCGAAAACATATAACTCCACCAGGCAGTACATCGGAAGCTTCACCTGAATGGCCAAGAAGTGAGCAGACTTGGTTAGTCAATCCACGATTACCCACACAATGTCGTTCTTCCTCTGAGTTTGCGGCAAATCAGTCACGAAATCCATCGACATGTGCTCCCACTTCCACACAAGAATATCCAACGGCTGCAAGGTCCCTCCAAGTCTCTGGTGCTCTTCCTTGACTAGCTGGCAGGTGGTACACCTCGCCACATGGTCAACAACATCTCTCTTCATGCCAGGCCACCAAAAGTTCCGCTTCAAGTCTCGGTACATCTTCGTACTACCAGGGTGAATAGTGTACCTAGACCAATGCGCTTCATCCAACAACCTCTGCTTGGCCTCCTCATGATACGGCACATACAGACGCATATCATACCTCAGCTCTCCAAATGCCCTAACAGAAAAATGAGGCTCTCCACCAGCCTCCAGCTTCTCAAACACATCCTGAACAAACGGATCCAGCTACCGGCAGGTGACAATAAACTCTAACAGTTTAGGACGAACAGACAGGTTGGCCACCCAAGCACTAACTGTTCCCCGAGCTTGCCGCTTCGGCCTGTAGCTCACAAGATCTTCTAGCATAGTCCACTCCATGACCATTAAGCTCGCTATCACGTGTGTACGCCGAATCAGGGCATCGACAACCATGTTGGCCTTGCCGGGATGGTAGGATAGGCTGAAATCATAGTCCTTCAAATATTCCACCCAGCGACGCTGCCTCAAGTTGAGGTCCCTCTACGTGAAGATGTACTTCAAGATCTGATGATTGATGAAGACCTCAAACTGCTCCCCATAGAGATAGTGTTGCCAAAGCTTGAAAGCGAACACTACGACAACCATCTCAAAATCGTGGGTAGGGTAGTTCTTCTCATGATCCTTCAGCTAAGGCGAAGCATATGCAATAACATTGCCATGCTGCATCAGAACACACTCCAACCCAACACCACTGACATCACTATACATAGTAAAGCCACCACTTCCAAAAGGTAGAGTCAACATAGGGGCGGAAACTCCAAATCTCCGTCACAGTTTTAGGTCGTTCCCAACTACTCACCACCTCGACCTTGGCAGGATCCACTCTAATGCCTTCTTCAGAAATCAAATGGCCAAGGAACATAACTTCACTCAGCCAAAACTCACATTTGGAGAATTTAGCGTACAGCTGATGACGCCTCAGAGTATCCAAAACCGCCCTCAGGTGCAAGGCGTGAGTCTCAACATCAGGGGAGTAGACCATCACGTCATCAACAAAAACCACAACTAACTGGTCCAGAAAAGGGCTGAAAATCTTGTTCATCAGATCCAGAAACGTAGATGGTGCATTAGTCAAGCCAAAAGGCATGATCGTGAACTCATAATACCCGTACCGTGTTTGGAAAGCAGTCTTTTGAATGTCTAAGTCTCATATCCTCAAATAGTGATACCCTGACCTCAGATTAATCTTCGAGAACACGGATGCTGACTGCAAGTGGTCGAACAGGTTATCAATGTGGGGCAAGGGATACTTGTTCTTCACCGTGATCTGATTCAGCATCCGATAATCTATGCATAGTCAAAGCGAACCATCCTTCTTACCGACGAATAAGACCGGTGCACCCCATGGAGACACACTGGGCCTGATAAACCCATTGTCCAGCAACTCTTGCTACTGAGTCTTGAGCTCTTGCAACTCCGCTGGCGCCATGCAATATGGAGGCTTCGACACAGCACCAGAACCGGGGATCAGATCAATCGAGAACTCTACTTCCCTGTGAGATGGCATACCAAGCAAATCGTTAGGGAAAACGTTGGGATATTCACACACCATAGAGATGTTGTGAACACCCAACTCAGGAGAAGTGGAGGTAACTATACTAGCTAGATACCCCACGTAATCCCTTACAAAAGACTTATAAGCCATCATAGCTGAAATGACAAGCTTAGGCTCATCCTGACACCCACCTTGCACAAACAAAGACCCATCCTCAGGAGACCCAAAATAAACTCTCCTCTGAGCACAATCGATCAAAGCGGACTGCTACGCCAACCAATCCATGCCGAGTATCACATCGTACTCCTGCATGTCCATCACGATTAGGTTAGTGTCAAACTCTCTGCCATTCAGTGTGAAGTCGATGGATCACATATACTTCCATGCCAAACTGTGCTCCCCTAGTGGCATCACCACGCTGAGATGAAAGGTTAGTCTAGCTAATCTTTCTCCCAACTCCGCCCCAAAAGACTCAAAGATAAAGGAGAAAGAACTCCCTGAGTCAAACAACACCTTGGCCATCCGGCCAGCCACAATAAAAGAACCTAATGGCCAAACAAAACAACACCACACATCTATTCAATCAGGCAGATGTTAAGATTACAAAGAGATTACAACAAATCTCAGAGGGTTACAGAACTAACTATTCATCCTTACTCTCAACAACATCTTCCGAAAAACCAGCGCCTGGGGCTGCAATGGTGAACACCGGTCCCCTAGTCAGTTGTTGTGGCGTGCTTCTTGCTTTCTTGGGCGGTTCTGAACAAGATCTCTAAACATGTCCCACCTTCCCACAATTGTAGTACACCACAAAGGCTGTAGGTTGTCGAAAATGAGGACCATATGTAAGCACTGGTTTCCATTAGGAGCACCAGACCCTGTTTGACTAAGGCCAACTTCGCTACCCCCAGCAAAACTCCGCCGGACCGCAGACGAAGCACTGGACCTCGCCTTCTGCTTCTTCTCAGGGCTACCTAAACTACTGGCACTTGGAGGACCAGAGAAAGAGAACCGGGAGGTAAAAAAAGACTTACCCTTCCCTTTAGGATGACTCTCCAAAAACTTATGATGCTCGCCCTCGAAGCAATAAGCCATCCCAATCTTGTCCTCCACAAACTGGCAGTGACAGCTCATCACCTTCACCCATAGCCTTGGGTTCAAGCCATCCAGAAACCTCTACATCTGCTCCTCCTCATACTCATAGGCAGGAGCAAAGCGTTCCAGTCGGGCGAACTTGGTCTCATACTCGAGTATTGACATCGTGTCCTGCTCCAGACTCTGGAAATCTCAGCGAAGCTATTCTTTCACATAAGCGGGAAAATACTTGTCATAAAAGGCCACCTTGAAATCCTTCCACTGGATGCTAACAGTGACTGAGTCTGGAAACTTCAGTCGCCTCACAGACTTCCACTAACTATTTGCCTCACCATCCAGCAGATAAGTCGCTAGTCGCACCCAATGCTCCTCTGGGCACGCTGTGACCATGCCGGTGGAACCCTACACGGCTCTCCTTACGGTGCATGGAAGCACAAAAGGAGTCCCGATATGGTCACGACGAAGATGGTGAATCTAGAGAAGAAGACTAGACTTAGAAACACCAAGGAAAGATAAGAAAGGATAAGGAAAGGAGTCGCCACCTAGTCTTTTTATCGAAAGACGAGGAAAACCAAACACGAAAGAAAACCAAGATGAAGAATACATGTATGCTCCGTGCCTCATGGATGTAGTGCACAAATCAATACGGGCCAGAGAAAGGGTAAGGATTCTTGTTACGCATGTGGAAGGGGTTAGGCACCCCCATGCGCCCGAAGAACTCGATCTTTCTAGGTTTTCTACTTGTTAAATGGTCTATTGGATGTGTGCTTGCCTATTCTGAATGCATATGCTAAAGATAACTAAAAAACATGCCAAATCAAAGAGAAGAAGAGAATAAAAGGAAAAATGATAATTCGAGGGACAAATGTAGGCATTGAGAGTGCCGCTTTACTGTACGCCCGTGGGCGATGAAGAAAATTGTGAAACTCTCAGAAAACGTCACGTAAATCAGTGGAAACTTGAAGAAATCCGAGAAAATCAAATTGGGAAAAATAATCCTCATTCGGGACAATGTCGGCATTGTTAAACTTGTCAATGTATGCCCTCGGGCGATGGAAAGCCAAATTAAGTCAAAGATCGCATAAGTCAAGAGAAATCCGGGAAACGATGAGAAAATCAAGCTTGAAATGAGTGCACGATGAAAGGAAGTAGGCACAAGAAAATATGCATGAAAAGGTGCAACAAAATGTGCAAAATACATGTAAGAGTGTAAAAATGTAAATTCCAGGGGCTTTTGTGCAAAAATCCCAAATTCTAAATGAAAACTAAAATTTTGAAGCTAAATCATCAAAAATACATAGAAAAACACATTTCATATAATTTTGAAGAAATCTAGGGTCCAATGTGCAAAACTGTGCATTTTTAGTCAAATTGAAGATTCCTAAGGGTCAAAATGTACATTTAATGCAATTCTGTGGAAATTCAGAGTAAAATATGCAAGAAAAAACGTCCATGCTTGAAAATAGAAAGTTTCAGGGGTTGACATGTAAATTTACCCTACAAAACATGCATTCAGTGTGAAATCAGTAAAATTCAGGGACTAAAATGCAATTTAAGTAACATTTGAGCAAATATTTAAATTTCCAGGGTTTAATTGGCAATTTTGACAGAGAAACATGCATTCAGAGCTATTTCAACAAAGCTCAGGGTTTTTTATGCAAAATGCTGGATTTAAAATGTAAGAAAAGCAAATCAGGGGGGCTTATATTAAAGTTTAAAGCATGAAAGGCATTAACAAGATTATTCAGGGGGCATATTGCAATATTTTTGAATCAAATTTTATTCAAATGATTTAAAAAACATTACAAGGACCTAATTGCAAGAAAAAGGACCTACTTGTAAGAAAATAAGGACCTAAATGTAAGAAAACAAAACGTTCAGAAGTTATTTAAAAGAAAACTTATTTTTTTATTTTTTTAAAAGAAAAAGAATCGACCGCTGCCGGTAATGGAACTCCGACGTCGACGACTGCTGGAGATGCCCCTCTAGAGCATCCCAAATCCTGATCGAAGATCAAACCCCACGGGGAGCAAGAAGAGGAGGAGAGGAAAAGATCCAATGGTCTGGATCAAAGGTTCAACGATTGGAGTGGGTTGCCCGTCTCCCTTGCCGTCGGGACAACTTCGGTGACGACACCGAAGAAGAAGGAGGTGCTGGAGGGTTGTGGTGCGTCACTTAGGGGTCCAGGAAGCTTGGCGTTGCAGTGAGGAACATTTCCCCTCTTCTAGAAGTAAGAATGGGGCACTCCTCTCATCCTCGGACCTCGCTCGCCGTCGACGCGATCCAACTCCGACGAGCTCGACTGTGAAGGTGATCCAAGGTTTGAGGCTTGGCCTCGATGGCTCTGAAGTGCTGGGGGCATGTCGTGGAGTGTTTCTGGATGCTCGGAGAGGCACGACGGGGCTAGAGGCACACGATCAATCGTTGTGATCAGTCTTCTTCCCCAGCGATGGCGAAACGTCACGACTCCGGCGACCAGCTTCTAGAGGCTCAACGAGGTGTTGAAAGACGCGCAAAGGGTTGAAAGAGCTTGAGGGAGATCGGGGGAGGAAGATCTAAAGCTCTGGGACACGAATCAACCAGTGGATTCGTGCCCCCACCTAGGCTGCTAGAAAACGACTTCGACGAAGCTAAAATGCTTGATTCCAGCCAGGGAAACCCTCTGGCACTACTAGAATCACTTGGGGAAGAAGGAAGGAGGCCAGGGAAGCTAAAATTGAAGTAAATTGAGGCTTATGGAGGGTGTACCTGGTCTAGCAGTGAGCTTGGCCGTCGGAGCTCGCCGGAGATGGTTGAAAACTCTGATTTTTCTCCTCCACGAGCTTCCTCCTTGCTCCAGGATCACTCTGGTTGCTCTGATTAGGAGAAAAAGATTTGGGAGGCTCTCTTGTCAAATTTCCAAAATCCTTTTTCTCACTTGCAAATGAGGCTATTTATAGGCTTCCAAATGGCTTGGTTAGTTGTTATGGTTAGAGTGGGAGGTGGTTAAGGTTGTTGAAATGAAGTGGGAAGTGGTTGAGGTTGTTGGAGTCAAGTGGGAAATGGTTACGAAGGTTGGAGTGAAGTGGGAAGTAGTTAAGGTTGTTGGAGTGAAGTGGAAAGTGGTTAATGTTGTTGGAGTTTGACATTAGGGTTTGGGGTTTGACTTATGGTTTAGGGTTTGACTTAGGGTTTGACCAAGATTTTAGGGTTTGGATTAGGATTTTGAATTTGGTTTAGGTCTTAACCTAGGATTTAAGGTTTGGATTAGGGTTTTGAATTTGGTCTAGGTCTTAACCAAGGGTTAAGGTTTGGATTAGGGTTTAACCTAGGTTTTAGGGTTTTAAGGATTTTTTAGGGTTTTTTAAGGTTTTTATGGTTTATTTAGGGTTTTATGACTTTGTTTGGGTTTTTAGGATTTCTTAGGGTTTTTCTAGGGTTTTTAGGTTTTTTAGGATTTTTTAGGGTTTTCTGGGGTTTTTATTGTTTTTAGGATTTTTTAGGGTTTTGTTTGGGTTTTTAGGATTTCTATAGGGTTTTGTTTGATTTTTATGGTTTTGTTTCGTTTTTTTGGGTTTTGTTTGGTTTTTTAAGATTTTTTAGTGTTTTTTAGATTCCTGTTGGGGTTTTGCCCATTTACAAGCATATGGGGGTGTCTATACACGCCATGCTCTCCAACATCTTCACCACCTTCTCAGCCAGGTCTCGCTTTTCTCTGCACTGATCTTGCCCTTGAACGACGACAGACGAAGCTTCGTGAACTGGTTTAGCCACGGGTCACCCAACGAATCACTAGCACTACTTTTGTTGAATGCGTGGGAGATCCTGTGTGCCAAATTCCTCAGTTCTGCACGAACCGCCTTCCATCTACCTACGTCATCTCGGAACTCAGTCCCCTCGACAAGGGCCTTGCCCTTACGACCACGAAGAGGCATCTTGTTAGAAAGGCAAGGTACCTGCACAACAAACAGAACAACAACCAAAAAACCATGAAGAGATCAGGTGTAGACTCTACCATGCATGCAAAACCTATGAAGTCTCTAGACCGGACACCCTGGGTATAGCACTAGCCTATGCGACCTAATGAACCTAGAGCTCTGATACCAACTGTTACGCCCCACATTTTCGACGATAATTTAAAACAATTTAAACTACGGGAAAATTAAAGCCAAATAGAAGATATTAAACTATCAGGAACTTGTGTGTGCAGCTAGGAGACTCCGATCTATATACACTATGCTAAACCAACCGCATATCTGCACCTGTAAACCAAAACTACAAGGAAAACGCATAAGTGACAGGAGTCACCCGGTATACATCTCAAGAAAAACGGTAGGAAACAAAATCATAATTGATTTTCTTTTAAATTTATTTCACAAACCATTTCCTCAAAACTTCACTGATTAGGCCTACATCGGCCAAAACCACAATCGAGGCTCTACTAGTTCAAAATCACAAGCAAAGGTCCTCAATGACCAAAACCACACACAATGAGTTGGGAAGCTCGACGCTAAGCAACCAAACTCTAGCTACAAGCAACCCACCGAAGAGCAACCAAAGACGTCTGCACTGCCACAACGTGCCATCCTGTGCAGGAGTCATGTTGTCTCGCGATTCTCCTACCTGGAGAACCCTCACAAAGCCAACCCCTCCTTGGGAAGGCTGTCCTGTCCCTCAGGACTCTACCAGCTACGGGGCATGTGTCCCACCCACACTGGCCACCACAGGGTATGCCTCCTCATGGCGTCCTCCACACATGGTGCTCAGGAGGGAGTATCATACCTCCACACCTGACGACACCCGAGCCTCAGTGCTCATAGTGATAGTATAAGTATCATACCTCACTGTCATGCCACAAGACACCTCAACTCGCGGACCACAACCCTAGCCTCGAGACGACAGTCAAGGAGTCTTATACCTCCAAGACCCGACACCCCTCAGCCTCAGGTATCTTGGCCCCCAACCTCAACTAGGGTGTCACGCCCCACCACCCGAGAAGGTCGTCATATTCCCTGGTTTCGACAATACAGTCCCACACTATCTCAGCCCATACATAGAAAACTAGAAAAAACATTTTCCTAAACAAGTCAGCTATCTCTTTGAAATCCACTTTCCAAAACCATTTTATGTCTTTGGAAACTCTTTCAAAATCTCGGCAAAACGACACATCTGGTGTCCCAGGAGACCCCCATTGATGGCCCACAATCCAATCTTACTAGACAATATAAACCAATTGTAACCATGCCGGTGGAACCCTTACACGGCTCTCCTTCTACCGAGTGCGTGGAAACATACGAGGAGACCTGATATGGTTACGGCGAAGATGGTGAATCCGGAGGAAGAGACTTAACCTGGAAACACCAAGGGAAGATAAAAAGGATAAGGAAAGGAGTCGCCACCTAGTCTTTTAATGGAAAGACGAGGAAAACCAAGAAACACAAAAAAAATCGAGAAGCAAATAAGATGCAGAATGTATGTGTGTGCTCCGTGCCGAATGAAAAATGCTCAAATGAATGCGGGCCAAAGAAAGGGTAAGAATTCTGGTTACGCATGAGAAAGGGGTTAGGCACCCCCATGCGCTCGAGAAATCTCGGTCTTTCTAGGTTTCCCTATTTTCAATGGTCTATGGATGTATGCTTACTTATTCTATATGCTCATGCTAGATATGACTAAAAACATGCTAAATCAAAGTAAAGAAATGAAACAAAAGGAAAAGTTAATCCGAGGGTCAAATGTAGGCATGGAGAATGCTGCTTTACTGTACGTGTAACGCCTCAATCCCGAGCACGCTACCAAATCACAGTATCCCAAGCATAATTACACAAAATTACAGAACAAATAGAACTGTAACCAAGGCTCACCTTCAGGATCACGATGTGCGGCTAGAAGCTCCAATTCCTGCATCGGAACTTGACTGCACACGGTCTGCACCAGAAAACCAAATAGCACGCGTGAGTGACATCTAAGTCACCCAGTACGCGCCCCAAAACACACAACCACAAACAAAACTCGGCAAAACCAAAAGAAACTCGTTTCTTAACATTTTGCAAAAACTTGATTTTCTCCTTTGAAAATCATCCTTTCTTTTATTAAACAATCACTCGGGGATTCAATCTCAAAACCATATTCTTTTTCAAAAACCATATCTCTTCTCTTTCTCAAACATTTGGAAATTCATTCCAAAACCACTTTTTCTTACAAAACATTCCTTTCAAAAACCTTTTGGAATTCATTTTTCTTTTCCAAAACAATTCCATTTTTAATATTGGGGATTTCTTCCCAAAGCACACTTATCAAATACACATTTTGACCAGATCCAGTCTAAAACACAATGCCCCATTGGGCTCAAAACCAAATCATAAACATT
>JAMKQA010043686.1:0-15233 GCA_024699735.1 Posidonia australis | reverse complement strand
TCTACTCGCTAAATTTTAGCGAGGACATTTCCTCGCAAGCTCCCCGCTATATCGCCTCGTTATATTTTTACGAGGACATTTCCTCGCTAAGTCCTCGCTGCTTGTCCTCGCAAAATCTAATTTTTCTTGTAGTGCCAGGACTACAGGTGAAGGTGATGAACTGTTGGTGTCAGATTGTAAGGGACATGGTTGGGATGGCTTATCGCTTCGAAGCAGAGCATTAGAAGTATCTAGAGAGCCATCCTAAGGGGAAGGGTAAGTCTTCTTTTACCTCTCGGTTCTCTTTCTCCATTCCTTCAAGTGCCAGTAGTTCAGGCAACCTTGAGAAGAAGTAGAAGGGGAGGTCTAGTGTTTCCTTTGCAGGCCGGCAAAGTTTTATTGGGAGTAGCGGAGATGGCTTCAATCAAACAGGGTCTAGTGCTCTCAGTAGGAATTAGTGTTTCAACTGTAATCAAGTGAGCCACATTGCTACACACTGTCCCCAACCTTGGTGAACTTTTACCCTAGTTGTGTGCTATAATTGCTGAAAGGCGGGACATATTAAGAGATCCTGTTCGAAACCGCCAAAGAAGGCAGGAAGCGTGCCACAACAACCAACTAAGGGACGGGTGTTTACCGTTTCAGCTCTAGGTGCTGGGACCTCGGGAGATGTAGTTGAGGGTAGGGATGACTAGTTGATAATGTGACCCTCTGTGATTGTTGTAATATCTTTGTAACCTGGACATCTGCCTGATTGTATGGATGTGGTGTTATTGTTTTATTTGGCCATTAGGTTCTTTTATTATGGCTGGTTGGATGACTAAAGTGTTGTTTGACTCAGGGAGCTCTTTCTCTTTTATCTTTGGGTCTTTCGTGGCGGAGTTGGGAGAGAGACTGGCTAGGCTGGCCTTTCATCTAAGCGTGGTAACGTCGTTGGGAGAGCACAGTTTGGCGTCAAAGTATATGCTGTCTATCGACTTGACACTGAACGGTAGAGAGTTCAACACCAGCCTGATCATGATGGACATGTAGGAGTACGATGTGATACTCGGCATGGATTGGTTGACACAGCAGTCGCTTTGATCAACTGTGTTCGGAGGAGAGTTTATTTTGGGTCTCCTGAGGAAGGATCTTTCTTTGTGCAAGGTGGGTGTCAAGGTGAGTCTAAACATGTTATTTCAGCTATAAAGGCTTATAAGTCCTTGGTCAAGGATTGTGTGGGGTATCTAGCTAGTATAGTTACCTCCGCTTCTCTTGAGTTGGGTGTTCACAACATCTCTGTGGTGTGTGAATATCCTGATGTTTTCCCTGACAATTTGCCTGGTGTGTCACCTCACAGGGAAGTAGAGTTCTCGATTGATCTGATTCCCGATTTGAGTGTTGAGTTAAAGCCTCCCTAACGCATGGCACCAGTGAAGTTATGAGAACGCAAGATTCAGTTACAGGAATTGTTAGACATGGGGTTTATCAGGCCGAGTGTGTCTCCATAGGAGCGCTTGTCTTGTTAGTCTGTAAGAAGGATGGTTCACTCTGACTGTGTATAGACTACCTGATGTTGAACCAGATCACGGTGAATAACAAGTATCCCTTGTCTAGCATTGATGACATATTCGACCAGTTGCAGTCTGCATCCGTGTTCTCGAAGATTGATCTAAAGTCAAGATATCACCAGTTGAGGATACAAGACATAGACATTCAAAAGACTGCTTTCTGGATGCGGTACAGGCATTACTAGTTTACAGTCATGCCTTTTGACTTGACCAATGCTCTAGCCACGTTTATGGATCTGATGAACAGGATTTTCAGCCTTTTTCTGGACCAGTTCATTGTGGTTTTTGTTGATGATGTACTGGTCTACTCCCCTGATGTGGAGACTCACGCCTTGCACTTAAGGGCAGTTTTGGATACTTTGAGGCGTCATCAGTTGTACGTCAAATTCTCCAAGTGTGAGTTCTAACTGAGTGAATTTATGTTCTTTGACCATTTGTTTTTTGAAGAAGGCATCAGAGTAGATCCAGCCAAGGTCGAGGCAGTGAGCAGTTGGGGGCAACCTAGGACTGTGACAGAGACCAGGAGTTTCTTGGGTCTAGTAGGCTATTATAGGAGGTTTATCAAGGATTTCTCTTCCATAGCTGTGCTTTTGACAGAGTTGACCAGGAAGGGGGTCCATTTTGTTGGGACCAGAATTGTGAGGCGGGTTTTCAAGAGCTGAAGTCTTGTCTGGCTTCTGCCCCTATGTTGACTCTACCTTCTGGAAGTGGTGGCTTCATTGTGTATAGTGACATCAACGGTGTTGAGTTGGAGTGTATTCTGATGCAGTATGGTAATGCCATCACATATGCTTTGCGTCTGCTAAAGGATCATGAGAAGAACTACCCGACCTACGATTTGGAGATGGCTGCCGTAGTGTTTGCTCTCATGCTTTGGCGACACTATCTATATGGGGAGCAGTTTGAGCTCTTCATCGATCATCAGAGTTTGAAGTACATTTTTACACAGAGGGATCTTAACCTAAGGCAGTGTCGGTGGGTGGAGTATCTGAAGGACTATGATTTTAGCCTGCCTACAACCCTGGGAAGGCCAACGTGGTTGTCGATGCCTTGTGTCAGCGTATGCACGTGTTGGTAATCCTGATGGTCAAAGAGTGGATCATGCTAGAGGATTTGGTGAGTTGTAGGTCGAAGCGGCAAGCTCGGGGAATGGTTGATGCCTTGGTGGCCAACCTGTCTGTTCGCCCCAAGTTGATAGAGTTTATTGTCGCCTGTCAGCAATTGCATCCGTTTATTCAGATCGTATTTGAGAAGTTAGAGGTTGGTGGAGAACCTCATTTCTCTGTTGAAGCATATGGAGAGCTGAGGTATGATATGCGTTTGTACGTGTCCTAGCATGAGGAGGCTAGGTAGAGATTGCTCGATGAAACACATAGGTCTAGGTACACTATTCACCTCGAGAGTACAAAGATGTACCAAGACTTGAAGCGGAACTTTTGGTGGCCTAGATGAAGAGAGATGTTGCTGACCTTGTGGTAAGGTGTACGACTTGTCAGCTGGTCAAGGTAGAGCATCAGAGACTTAGATGAACCTTGCAGCCATTGGATATTCCTGTGTGGAAGTGGGAACACAACTCCATGGACATTGTGACTGGTTTGCCACGGACTCAGAGGAAGAACGACACCATGTGGGTGATCGTGGATCGGCTAACTAAGTTTGCTATCTTATTGGCCATTCGGGTGAAGCTTTCGATGTACTGTCTGGTGGAGTTGAATATTTCTGAGGTGGTTTGGCTACATGGTGTTCCGATGTCCATCGTGTTGGATAGAGTGTAGACACCCCAATTTTGAGGTCACTTGGCAGCAAACTCCTCCAAATGATGCTCGGGTTGCCACCACCAAAACCCTAACCTACTCAAGCCCAATTAGGCCCACACTAGCCCACTCTAATCCAATTAAACTTGAAATCAAACAAATGGAATTAAATCCACTTAAAATTCATTTAAAAACCCTAATTAATTAAATAAAAACCCTAATTACGTAAAATCCAATTAAACCCACTTAAATACATTTAAAACTCACTTAAAATCCAATAAAACCCTAATTAAGTAAAATGAAATTAAATCCACTTAAATCAATTTAAAACCCACTTAAAATCAATAAAAACCATAATTATATAAAATCCAATTAAAATCCTAAGTCGATCCAAAAACCCTAATTAAAACATAAAACCTAATTAAAACACAAAAACCCTAAATTAAAACCATAAACCCTAATTAAACCCAAATTCCAAATTAAAAACCTTAAAAGTAAAACCCTAAATCCATAAAAATTCCAAAACAAAAACAAAACAAAAAAACCCAAAATAATTAAAATCCAATTTAAAACAAATTAATTAAACCTTAATCATGAATTTAACATAAATAAAAGCTCAAAATTAAACCCACAAAGCCCAATTAAAAACCGAAAATTAAAACCCTAAAAAATCCTAAAAATCCCAAAATAAAATCACAAATAAAAACCCAAAACCCTAAGCCCATTAAGCCCAACACTATTCAATTCAAAAATTCAATTCAAAACTTTAGAAAAGTCAAATATAATTCCGGCGACCCTATTATTCCGACGAGAACTCCGACGAGCAATCCCGAGGAATCCGGAGTAGATCTCAGCCTCCGTGATCTTTGGCCAACCTCATTCAGCTCACGCCCGATCCAACGGCGTTCATTCGCTGAAGGGAGGAGGATCCACGACGGAGAAAAGCCTCGTCGAAGTATAAAAACCCCTACCGTCGACGACCAAAAAAAGAAGTTTGAGACCTGCAGCCTCCTCTCAAGCAATTCAATGTCCTTCACCTTCAACCATCAACCTCCAGGAGCATCCAATCTTATTTTTCCAAAGCCAGCCACCGTTAGTGGGCAAACCATACCAGAGCACCTTACCGTCGACCTACCGCCGAAGTCCGTGGGAACAGCCACTCAGGTACCTTTTCTTCCCTTCTTCTTCAATTCATCGCATGTCCCGTAGTTTTCTATAGTTTCCCTGAACCAGTCGTTGTGGGGTGGCGCCTCTAAACACTGCCACCCCCAACTCCGGTGATGGGTTCACCTTCTCCGGCGAACCCACAGCCCCTGTGGAGGAGGGAGGCCCCCAGGGCTCCTTCCTTCCTCTCCTCCTCTTCTCCTCTCTCCTCCTCTCCTCTCCTCCTCTTCTCCTCTCTCCTCCTCTCCTCTCCTCCTCCTCGGTGCCCCCCTTTTACAGAGAAAGACACCAGCCCGTGCCATCGCCGTTGTCACCGTTGACAGCCACACGCCGTCGAGAGCACGTCCGCACAATCCGAACACTCCCGTATCGATCCAAGGACTCTGGAAGCTTCCTCGCGTCGTCCCGAAGCCCTCCGCGCAGCTCCGCAACCGCCAGAGCTTCCACGGCAACCCAATTGCCTCCACCGTCCCAGTCGCCAGAGACGAAGGTGGGTGGAGGCCTCCGAACCTCCTCGGTCCTCCGCGATGCCTCCGAGAGCCTCGCCATCCCTCCGTGGTGCTCCCCCAGCCTGGCGCGCACCCCTCCGACCGTTGGACCGCCTCCAGGAGCTCGCCGGCGATCCTCTGTTGATCTTCGAATGGGTCTTTTTAGGCCCAATTTCTTTAGTTTTTGATTTTTACTTTTAAGTCCTTATTTTATTACGTTTAGGTCCTTTTTATTGCATATGGGTCTAGACATTTTCACTTTAATCCCTGTAGTTTTAAAATACTTTTTATTTCTTTTATTTTCTCTGTGAATTTTGCATGTGGCCCACTGCGTAGTTCATCTTTTAATTCTTAACATATTAATGCTTGTTTTTATGACATTTGGGTCCCTAGAATGTAGTTTCTTTACATTTAGGTCCAGGACATTTACATTTAACCCCTGAATTTTTCTAAAATAAGTTTTCTCAGTGAAATTTACATTCTGGCCCCTGAATATTTTAAAAATCACATTGATAATCATTAAAATTGACTTTTTATCACATTTAAGTCCTGAATATTTGCATTTAGCCCCTGAATCTTTTAAAAATGATGTTTTCTCTGTGAAATTTGCAGTCTGAGCCTTAAAGTATTTAAAAATCACACTGACTGTTAGTAAAATGGAGTTTTCTTTACAGTTTGGTCCTGGACTTTTGCATTAAGCCCCAGAACTTTAAAAAATGAGTTTCCTTTGTGCATTTTGCATCCTAAACCCCAGGAAACATCATAATTGCATTTACCAACATAAAAGTCTCATTTTTATCACATTCAGGTCTAGAAGTTTTGCATAAAAGTCCCTAGATTCACATAAAATCATTTCTGAATATTAAATTTACATTTTGACCCTTAGATTAATTCTAAATCCATCATTTAGGGTTTCAAATGTTTTCTTACATGTTTTAAGGCATTTTTCACTCATTGCATTTCATGTTTTGCATTTAATCATTGATTCCATTTAAAAGTCATGTTTTCACTGAGATTTGATGTTTAGCCTTACATTTTGGTCACATTTGCACTTATGTGTGAATTTTGCACTTTAGATCCTGAACTTTCAAGAAATTATCTAAGTGCAACTTTTACATCCCTGTGCCACATTGACATTTGACCCATTCTTTGCATGTTAGAATAGGAGTCATGAACATGTTTTTCATATAGTTTCTCATTCCTCTCTGTGAATTTTGCATTTTGGCCCTTATGTTGTTTTTCTTTGGTAAATTTGTAGTGTGGCCCTTGTGTTTTATTTTACTAATTCTCAAGTTTTAAACTTAGACTTAAAACCCTCTAATTTAGTTTTCATTCACTTTAAGTCCATAATTTGCACATAAAATCCTAAACTCCACTAAAATTGCACTGGAAGATGATTTTTCTGGCACATTTGCAAACCAAACCCAGGAGATTCAAGTTTTTACTCAAAATGTGCACAGATTTTCATTTTAAACCCTAAACTTCACTAAATTTACACTGAATGCAAGTTTTCATGGCACATTTGCAAATCAGTCCCTACAAATTCATATTTTCATCCATGAGTCCACTATTTTGCACATTTAACCCTGAATTTCTTCAAAATTACACTAAACACATGTTTTACTTGCAAAATTATAGATTGGACCCTAGGAATCCCGATTTTACTAAAAAATGCACAATTTTGCACATTTAACCCCCAACTTCTGTAAAATTGCATAAAATGTGTTTTCTTAAACATTTTTGCTGATTTAACCCTAGAAACCTTAGTCTTTACCTATGAGCATGTAATTTTTGCGTAGAGGCCCCTAGAAACTTACATATTTCACACATGCTTTCATTTGCACATTTTGTTCCTTTTTTTAAGCATATTTTCTCATGAGTACTTTCTTGCATCATGCATGCATTTCAAACTTATTTCAAGCTTAGTTTTCGCATTATTTCCCAGATTTCTTCTGATTTTCATGATTTTTGATTTGATTTGGATTTTCATCACTTGAGGGCGTACATTAACAGGCTTGACAATGCTGACATGGACTCGAATGTGGATTATTTTCTTTCATTTAATTTTCTCGGATTTCCTAAGTTTCTACTATTTTACGTGATGCTTTTCGAACGTTTCTGATTTTCACGATTTTCCTCATCGCCCTAGGGCGTACAGTAAAGTGGCATTTTCGATGCCTACATTGTCCCTCGGATTATTTTCTTTCTTTTTTTCCCTTTTTTATTCATTTCTTCTCTTTAATTTGGCATGTTTTTGCATTCATCCTAGGCATGTGCATTCGGGGTAGACTAGCATACACACATTAGATCATTAGCAAGTAGGAAACCAAGAAAGACTGAATTCTTCGAGCGCATAGGGGTGCCTAACACCTTCTCCATGCGTAACAAGAATCTTTACCCTCTCTTTGGCCCTGCAATGGCCATGTGCTGCATCCATTAGGCACGGAGTATACACGCATTCATTTGCATTATTTTCTTGCATTCATATGCATCTTGGTTTTCCTCATCTTTCCATTAAAAGACTAAGTGGCGACTCTTTTTCCTTATCCTTTTCTTATCTTTCTTTGGTGTTTCTGAGTCTAGTCTCCTTATTCGGATTCACCATCTTTGTCGTGACCATATCGGGACTCCTCGTGTGTCTCCACGCATTGTAGAGTCGTGTAGGGTTCCACCGGCATGATCACAAATAGAAAGAAAGATTTTGTAAAAGCATAATTTATTGAGTTTTTCCCAAAAAGGATTTTTGAAATTTAAATAAGAAATTTATTCAGAATTTTGGTTCCAAAGGGAACCCAGCTTTGACATTTTTTAGAAAAGTTTAAAGAAGCTTGAAAAACCTAGAATTTAGTTATAGGCGTTTTTCGCCGTGTTTTCTTAGCAGACATGTATTGGGTGACGTAGAAGTTACTCATGCGTATTTTACCTTATTTTGTTTTTAGGTGCTTTTGGAGTGCAGTCTAATCCGATGTTCAGAGACAAGAGCCACTAGCCACACACACAGATTCTAGGTAGCTTACAGTTAAATTTCTTTTTAAGTGCGTTAATCCAAGTGAGTAGCTTAGATTCTGAAGCACTTGCCTTAGGGGTGTTACAAAAAGAAAACATAGACAAACTTCTTTCAAATCAAAAATCATTCTTAAACAAACATGGAATTGCATTCTCTCAATTTGATGAGATTCCATATGAGAATGGATTTGTGAGAGCTCTTACAAACAAAAAATATGTGTTTGTGATCAAAAAGCATCAAAAGAAGTGGACCCCAAAGGTAAATGTTTGGGCTTCTAGGACTAACAAAATGGTACCTAGAATGATTTGGGTACCAAATCTTCACTTTCCTTTTGTCATGCAGGATGAAGTCAAAATGGATCCTCGACAGTGGTTGCTTGAGACACATGACATGAAAACTTGGTCTTCTTTGCTCATACACCGCAAAAGAGGATGGAACAGTGATGTTCGAGGATAATGCAAAAGGAAGGATTATCAGAATCGAAAATGTCGGTAATTCTATTAACCCTTCTATTGGAAATGTATTGCTTATAGATGGTTTAAAGCATATTCTTTTAAGCATTAGTCAATTATGTGACAAGGGATACAAAGTAATTTTTGATAAAAAAGAGTGTCTCATAATTGATTTTATAACTCATAAGGTATTATTTATTGATTCTAGGAAAAACAATATGTATAAAATAAATATTTCTTATGAACCTGAATTATTCCTTATTTCTTCAAATGATGATAAATGGCTTTGGCATAGATGGCTTGGCCATGCTAGTATGAGTCAATTGTCCAAAATTTCCAAGAATGAAAATGTTATTGGTATGCTGAAATTAGATTTCAAAAAGACAAACTTTGTGATGCATGCCAATATGGAAAACAATCAAAATCTTCTTTTAAAGCTAAAGATTGTATTTCCACTACCAAACCTCTTGAACTCATCCACATGGATTTATTCGGTCCAAGCAAGGCATTATGTTTTGATGGGAAAAGATACGCTTTTGTTTTGGTTGATGATTCTTCTCGATTTACATGGATTTTGTTTTTGGCTAACAAAAATGATGCAATTTATGAATTTGGAAAGTTTTGTAAGAAAATTCAAAATGAGAAGGAATTGAAAATCATTAAAATAAGAAGTGATCATGGTGGAGAATTTGAAAATGAAAATTTTGAAATTTTTTGTGAAGAAAACGTTTTTGTGCATAATTTCTCTTTTCCTAGAGCACGTCCTAAATGGAGTTGTTGAGAGGAAAAATAGAAGTTTACAAGAAATGGCAAGGACCATGCTTTGGAAAAATAATTTACCAAAGCATTTTTAGGCTGAAGCCATAAACACCGCTTGTCTTAACACTAAAGATACTTTGGACAAATTTGACTCTAAATCTAATGAAGGCATTCTTGTAGGATATTCTACAAGAAGCAAGGCTTATAGAGTTTACAATTAAAGAACCTCAACTATAAAAGAGTCTATGCATGTAGAATTTGATGAAAATATAAACAAAATAATTAATGTTGAAGAAGAACCTGACATTGGTGAAAATATCTTAAATAGTCCAAATATTGAAGAAAATATAAAAATTGAGAAAGAACCTAAGGACAATACTAAAACTTGGCATTATGTACCTAATCATCCTAAGGACCTCATTATCGGTGAAATCTCCAAGGAAGTATTAACAAGATCTAAGTTGGATCATGAATGTGCTACCTATGCATTTATTTCATCCATAGAACCCAAAAATATAGACAAAGCTTTTAATGATAAATATTAGAATTTAGCTATACATGATGAACTAAATCAATTCAAAAGAAATAATGTTTGGGAATTGGTTCCAAAACTCAGTGATCAACACATTATAGACACTAAATGGATTTTTAGGAATAAGTTAGATGAATTAGGAAATGTGATTAGAAAAAAGGCTAAGTTGGTAGTCCTATGCTCTTGTAGCTATATTAGAATCTATTAGGATGTTGTTAGCATATGCTAGTCATTTAGGATTCAAACTTTTCCAAATGGATGTAAAAAGTACCTTTTTGAATGGAGTCATTGAAGAATAAGTGTATGTCAAACAACCTCCTGGATCCGAAGATGAGTCTTGTCCTAATCATGTCTACAAATTGAATAAAGCATTATATGGGTTAAAATAGGCCCCTAGAGTGTGGTATGATAGATTGAAAGGGTTCTTGAAAGAAAATGGTTTTTCAATTGGATTGATTGACACCACCCTTTTTATAAAGAAGGAGAACAATGATACACTAATAATTCAAATATATGTTGATGACATAATCTTTGGATACACAAATGAAACCATGTGTGAAAACTTTACTAATACTATGCAAAAAGACTTTGAGATGAGTATGATGGGAGAATTAAATTTCTTTCTAGGTTTGCAAATAAAGCAAAGTGAGTGTGGAATTTTCATTAATCAAGAAAAATATACAAGAGAATTATTGAAAAGGTTTGGAATGGAAAATGCAAAGATAGCTAAAACACCTATGAGCACATCTACTAGGTTGGATAAGGATGAAAATGAACAAAGAGTGGACCAAAAGTTATATAGGAGAATGATTGGATCACTATTGTATTTGACAGCCAGTAGATCAGATATAATGTTTAGTGTATGCCTATGTGCTAGGTTTCAAGCATCACCATTGGAATCTCATTTAACAACCGTCAAACGAACTTTTAGATATTTACAAATTTCTAAGGTGTATGGTTTATTTTACCCTATAAATTCAAATCTTGAACTGATTGGATATAGTGATGCGGACTTTGTGGGATGCAAAACTGATAGAAAAAAGTATTAGTGGCACTTATCAATTTTTAGGACACTCCTTAGTATCATGGTTTAGCAAGAAACAAAATAGTGTTGCCTTATGAACTACTGAAGCGGAGTATATAGCCACTAGAAGTTGTTGTGCTCAAGTTCTATGGATGAAACAAGCACTTGAAGACTTTGATCTTCTTTATTCAACCACACCTATATATTGTGACAACACTAGTGCAATCAATCTATCAAAGAATCCTGTACATCACTCAAGAACAAAGCATATAGAAGTAAGACACCATTTTCTAAGGGATCATGTTATAAGAATTGATATAAAATTAGAATTCATTTCCAGAAAAGACCAACTATCTGATATATTTACTAAACCCCTAGATGAACATCAATTTATTAAAATTAGAAGGGACTTAGTAATATGTGAAATATTAGATATTTATAGAAGAATTTTGGTTCAATGCATCAAACATTTTCAGTCTACCAAAATTCTCTAATATGGTCTACCAAATTATTTCGGTCAACTGAATTTCCCTAAGTTTAATTAGAATTCTTGGTTTGATCATCCGATTTGGTACGGTTGACCGAAAATCTCTGTATTTGTACACCAAAATATATCGATCTACAGAAAATTCAGTCAGATTTTTTAGAAAACTCATTTTTTTGGTACTCCATTTTCTTACAGTCTACCGATTTCTCTTGTGACAAAATTCAAAAATTCCTTGCTTCGGTCTTCCGATATTAATCGGTCTACTAAAATTTACTATTTCAGTATACCATTATGAAACGATCTACTGACATGTATTGATTTAGTCTACCGTTGTTGACTGGTTTGCCGAATTCCCTCAATAATGTGCCCTATTTTTGTGTAAATCAACTGTAGACACCCCGATTTTGAGGTGGCTCATAGATAAACACTCTGAAGATGTTCCTTTGGATGCAGTAAACCCAACAACTTTCGAATCCTATTTGACATTTTAACCAGCCAGAGATCAATGCACAAATCGACCACAAGCCTATAGCAAGCCCATGGCCCAATTAGCAATTCAGGCAGCTAGTGGAGAGCACCAATGTGGAGCACTAGATTGGAGCATCCAGCAGGAGCACCACAGTGGCACACTAAGTCGGAGCACCAAGATGGCACACCTTTCTGGCGCACCATCTTGGTGCACCAAGCGGGTGCACAACCACTTTTCAGGGTGCAGGCTGCTGGCTTTCCATCTTCTATGCTTGTAACCCTCGCCTGCGGATAGATTCGCAAGGCTGTTTGTTTTTGAGACTGTTTGCATCACGTTGGAGTTACCTTGTTGAGATTCTATAAAAAGCCATCCATTAGCAGCCTTTTGGCTCTCTTGGCTGAGCTACCTACCATCTTTTGGTTAAGCCACTCACCTACTCTCAGCAACCTACTCTCGTTTCCCAAGGATCTTCTTGCATCTCAAAGCATTCGCAGCTGATCCAAAGCAACAAGGAAGTATTATCTTGAGCCATCCACGGAGGAAACATCCTAGGCAAGGTAGGATCTCTACTTATCACTTTATATAAACTCTAGATAATAAACTGAATAAAGCATGCAACTAACTGGATGTATGATCTGTTAGTGATATTTTTTCGTGTCTTTTATGATAAGTTGGATGCTCCTACTTGTGTTTCATAATGTTTCTATGTCATGTTAATTTCTGCATCATGTGGTCACTGTTTTTATATACTGAATCATGATTCCATGCAACCACTAGCTATGGAATGAACTATAAATCATCCTCTCTACATGTTCATCATTTTTGCAAGGTTGCTAAGCCAATTAAATCATTACATGATCCTTAAAATCCACTAAGCAGTAGTTGTAGCCCATGTAATCCATGAATATGTGATTTAAGGTGAAATAATAAAAGGGTTTTCATGCTTGCTTATTCATCATATTTGAGTTCTCTAGCATCTGAATACTTCATCTGGATAGAGTTAACCATATTCATCTGTTGCATCTGGCCCAGATTCTGAAATTAGACTGCGGCTTGATTCAAAATTTCTGGGGTGCACCACATTGGAGCACCAAGATGGCACACCTAGCCAAAGCACCATCCTGGTGCACTAGTCTGGTCAGAGAACAAATCATCAACTTTACATCATGATCTTCATGCCTTTTCGGGTGTTTTGGACCTTGATGTTTTTGGTGTTAATTTTCTGATATGTCATGTCTTTGTATGCATGATTTCAGCCAATGATAGCACTGTTTATATGACTTTTGCATCTTACATGTTCAGCCTGTTGTTGTAATCTGGTGAACTGATTGCCCCATGAACTCCTGTTTGGGAGGTTCTTATGCAATAGTCCATGATCCAGATCTGGATAGCATGGCTGAAGCTTATTGATTTTATTTAGCATAAGGGTGGTGTGGTCTTGTGTGAGGCATATAGCCCTTGAGCACAAGACCCATATTGTGTTTTCATGCTAGGTTTTTGTTAGTTACTCATGATGCATTTTCTGACGAGTTTACAGGATTTTATATTGCATGGCATTAGGCTGGTTTACTATCTGATCTGTGATTTTTTCTGGCACACCTTCCTAGCACATCAGTAGAGCACATAGGTGGCGCACCAGACTGGCGCACCAGTCTAGCGCACCACATAGGCGCACTTGCCTGTTTTCTGCTGCACATAGTAGCTTTTGGTAGGGTATTTGGCATGTTTCCTATTTTGATTTGCCTTTGGTTTCCTATGGGTGTCTTCTTGGTAATATCAGGATGACTCCACTCTGTTTCAGCCATTTTTATGCATGATAGTTCATGTTTTGCATATGGTAAAGTGAGGATGAAAATCACACGATGTTGTTAGATCTTTGATCATATCTGTGCAACATCCTTGCACTGGTGCTTGACTCACCGCACGGTTGACCTTGCTGAGCATTAGGACACATCCTACAACCCAGGCACCCATGTTTAGCATAGGACACCACTTATATATGGCTTTGCATTGCATATGGGCGTACAGAAACAGGTTGAAAACCCGACATTTCCAAACAAGTAAGTGAGAAACCCTTTAAAAGACCGATTTTTGGGCGCACGAGGGTGCCTAATACCTTCCTCGTGCGTAACAGGGATCCTTGCCCATTTCTGGTTCATATTGACCTTTTCCATTGGTTTTATTGCATGATTTAAGTGTTTTAAAATGGTTTTCCTCGTCTCCCGTTTTTTTTAAAGTAGACTAGGTGGCGACTCCTGCTTTTTATCCTTATTTTTATCGTTTTGCAGTGAATTTGCCGACCCTCGTGCATTTGGCCTTTCGCGCCAAGCACGAGGCTGTCGCTGACATGGTTACAGGAACTGGCGACTCCGCTAGGGATAACCAGATCCCGACTTTTGTTTTGGGTTTTTCGTTTACTTTGGCTTTCCTCCTTGTTTGCTTGTTTCCTTTGCATTGCTTTGGTTGTTTCTTTGTAATATTGAGTGGTATCTCCTTTATTTTTTGTGCATACCGTTTATCTAATGGGTGTTTTCGTTTTACACATTTGCTATGCCACCACTTTTTGCACATAATATGCACATGTCTTTTGATGTTGATTGATGTTTCCTTTGCACGTTTTCTTCCCTTCTTGTATATGCCATGTCTAGGAGATTAAAGACATGTTTGCTCTTCCCCTTTTGGTTAATAAAAGCATAAAAACCAAAATCAATAAATAAGACACAAACTAGTGACAAATTGCAAACTTTCCCCCATGGTTTAATAAATTTTCTAGTAAAAGACTTAAAGCATACTTTTCATCCATCATATAGGGCATGCATCTTCTCATCTCTTGAGTCCACCTATATAGTTGGCGAAGGACATTTCTCGGTTTTCTCATTCTATGGCTTTGGCGTGGGATGAAATACCGGTATGTCCCCCTTTGTCCGGGGTCGTGTCGGTGTTAGTAGAGGGTACATCCTACTGCTTTGGCAGAGGACAAGGCCTCGAACACACCACTCGTTCACTGCCTAAGCTTTGGCTGGGATTTAGAACGGGGACTGTAAACACCCCGATTTTGAAGTCACTTGGCAGCAGGCTCCTCTGTTGATGCTCTGGTCGCAACCACCAAAATCCTAGCCCAATTAGGTCCACACTAGCCCACCTGACCCAATTAAACCTGAAATCCAACAAATCAACCTAAGCCCACTTAATCTAGTCAAAATCCACTTAAAAATCCAACAAAATCCAATCAAATCCACTTAAAATCCAACGAAAACCCTAATCCACTTAAAACCCACTTAAATCAACCTAAAATCCAATAAAACCCTAATTAATCAAATTTTTAAACCCTAATCAACTGAAAAAAACACAAAAATCCCAATTAATAAATAAATAAACCCTAATTAATCCAAAAATCCATAAATAAATCCTAATTAACTAAAAATCCCTAAATAAACCTTAATTAAAACTCAAAACCCTAATTTCAAATTAATTAAATAAAACCTTAAATCCCAAAATTAATAATCACGTTTAACTCGCAAAATTCTGATTAAAACTTAAAATTAAAATCCTAAAATCCCTAAAAATT
>JAMKQA010043685.1:0-18615 GCA_024699735.1 Posidonia australis | reverse complement strand
TATATATATATATATATATATAATATTAATATATAAATCGGTTCTTGGTTCAATTCGGTTAACCATACCAAAAATTAAGAATCAAATCACTAAGAATGATTTTAAAATTTGAGAACCAAACCAAACCAAACCATAAAACAAATCTAAACCAAATTGAACCATTAAAGATGGTTCGACTCGATTCGATTAATCGGTTCTGAGCAAACCATGCACACACCTACCACGTAATGTCAATATGTCATTATCGAATTTCGGCTTAGCTCAGGCATTTACATTGAAAAACTATCTCAAATTCAATACTAATACTAGGTGCTGGAACACCCTCGTTTAGGCTATTTTTTGATCCATTTGGTTACATCGTAATAATATCATATTCCGTAATAAATGTAGAGATATTAACTCAATATTTTTATGATCTTATGTCTTTTGATTAGATAATGAAAACTCTAGGCAAGGCGCAACAACCTCGTTATCTAATGTTAAAATTCAGTACATGCAACATAGTTGGGATAAGGAGCACACTACCCAAGGTCAACCATCCATCGTTGACTTAGGCCTTGACGAGGAGGTGGCCTCTCAAACATTTGAGTTGAATGTAAATACTGAATGGGATAGATGAGATGACAATCCAAATGTTGCTTAAACTTTCTTACTTCTTACCTTATGCTTCTCATTTTGCATAAGATTTTATTTAACTTCGATTCTCCTCACTAGCTTATGTAATTTTGGTCTGTTCTTTGTTAATTAGCTTGCTCATTTTAGTATCCTTTTATGGAAAAACAACAGTTGTATAATATCTAATGGTGTTACTCATAATCACGCATTTGATTATATAATATTTACCGTTTTCAAAGAAAGAAGGAAAAAAGGTGTACATTCCACAAGTAAGAGGTCCTTTTTTTTTTGGAATAGATGGTTATTCTAGATTTGCTGTGTTGTTGTGGCGTGCAGATTATGCTTGACATGCCCCTGAAGTCTCAACTTTTTTTTTTTTTGAAAAGAACGATCACCAACCTTTCCTTGAAAGGAACTGTTTTTCCTGTGGCCTGGTTGAGTTTAGTTAAGTTTTATAATTTCCATACAAATCATTGTTTTCTATGGAACTTGTGGTAGCCCCTTCGTGTTCAAGAGCACCTTGAGAAACGCAACAAACCCGTTCGGTGCTGCACAAACTTGAATATATACATATGTCATAATGCACAAGAAAGAAGGTCTGTCTTAAAGTATCAGGGTCATCAGCCTCAGCCATGTTGGTTATGCTTGTTAACAAGTCCTTTTTCAGCGGGCATACAAGGTAGAAGATCCTGTCACTGGCGTGTATACAAACACTAGTACTGAAAAGCCCCAAGTAACCAAACATGCAAATTCTTCCCAGGAAAAGAAAAGCACATGAGACCAGACTTCTCATTGTCGTCCTCTCTCTGGCTTTGTCGTACGTCTACTCCTTTATTGTTGTCTCGTGCCACAACAGTGACCACACAACTAAACCTCCTCCTGTTTATCTTTATGGCTCCTCCTCCTCCGCCCCCACACCTTTTCTTTTTTTTAAGCAGGTGGTGGTCACTGGTCAGCAGTATTAAAAGCCCGAGGATCGGAAATCGATCCCAGGGTCCTTTCCCTTCTAGTCTTCGGTGTGAGGTAAGGGCCAGCTGTCACCACACGGCCGGCCCTTCGTGGCTCCTTCCGTCATCACGTACTTTTGTTTCAATCAGATAAAAAAAACTGATCTCTGTCCAAATAACTATGATAAGACTGACAACCTCTTAGATGTCTTTTTTATTCTAATATTTTTCCCAATATCCATGAGGAGTTTGATAATTACACTCAGATTGACTGAATAGGATGTTGCGTGATTTAAACGTTAGTGGACATGTGATACACCTTTTTACTCCTCCTAAAACTTCTTCACTCTCAACTACATTTTCCATATGGGAAATTTACATGTATATCCTGTAAAAAAACATCCATATTGTAGGTCTGCTCTTCATCTTTAACAGATATTGTGTATGACGCCATTTACTTTGCTTTCATATGTGTACACATGCACTTAAGGTAAGTTGTAGTAATTGTTAAGGATATAGATGCACTGATGAAAGGGAACTTTTTTTTAAAACTAAATCAGTGGTTTATTGCTGCAAAAGTGCTTCTTTTTAGGTGGTGAACACAGCCACCTTCTACTTGTTGGCAATTACTTTCCCAGTTTCTTCAACCCTCTAATCTAAACACTGGTCTCTATTAGACTTGCCACCTCAGTCATTCTCCTCCTCCTTTTCCTCATCATCGTGGAAGTGGAGTAAGTAAAGGACAAGCAATGGTTGCTGGACTTCATCACCAAACTACAGAGATGAAGTGACATGTAACAACCTACAATAGAGGCATTAAGGATAATTGTATTCTTAAGAAGTATTGGAAAATAATAATAATTTGGAATTAGGATCCCAATAGGGGTATTTGACTTTGTCAATATCAAAAAGCTATTAGAGTTCTTGTGCTTGACTCAGCCACGTCTGTTGTTGGGATTCCGATATCGGAATAAGTCCCATATGATCCCTTCTAAGTTGAGAAAGGCAATGGAAATTAAGAACTTCTGTAACGAATTGTATTTTGATAGGTCTGTTACTATGTTTAGCCTGTAATATTTGAACTTTACTGTAAAATTTTGATACAATCTTATACTTGACAATGGCTCTATAGTCAAGTGATATATAATATATTATCCACCTATTTTAAAAAAAACATTATCAATATTTAAAAACTAAGGATAGACACTCATATCGTTCAAATCAATTGATCAAATCGAACTAAATTATTTGTAATGGTTCTATTTGATTCGATTCGAAATATCTTCAAATTGATCAATGTGATTCTAAGCATGGTTTAAGCAAATTGAATCAAACCCATAAGTTTTGTATGTACATTAAATATTTAAATTTAATATTAATATACGTAATATATTAATACATGTAACATACTAAGATTATATTTAATATTTATTTGCTACTTGAAATTTTATATTGTAGTTGAATTTCTTCAAATAATTTAATATCATGGTTGGGTCAGTTGTTTTTTTAAATGAAATTTTATATTTTATAAAAAAAAAAGTGTTGTTATTTATGAACTGAATTTGCATTTAAAGTTTTAATATTTATATCACATTTCACTCTCTGACATAATATACAACAGGAGAAAAAATATATATATCAACATCTTATTATTTCTATATATTTTATTAGATAGTTAAATCACAAAATAAACTAAATTAAATCGATTTTAAGTGATTTGGTTTAATTCAAATCTACTGGATAAAAATAATTTGATTGGATTTAAAAATTATTCAAATCAACTTTTATAATTTGATTTAAGATTTGGCCTTGAATCGGACGAAACGTGCCTACTTTAGAGAAAAAACCCCTCAAAAAAATTGACCCTACGGGGACTCGGCCAAGCGCTAGAGGACAAGGCTGCGGATAACAGAAGGATGTTAGGAAAAGGTTGGCCGGCTTTTGGAAGAGTTAGTCCGGTCCGGATCCAGCACTGACCCTCGCACGCGCGTACGAATCTCCGGCGCACGAGTGGGCTTGTTGTGATTTGGTCCTCGCAGTCGCAGGCCTCTCGGCTTCGTTATGATCCACGAATCGTTGGGCCCACACGCTCTGCGTGGGCCATTGGTTCTGACTACCATCACCTTCCCACCACCAACTCCTTTATTTTATTTTATTCTTCCCCTTCTTTCCCAACCACCGGGGCCCGGGGTTTCCATCGGGTACACGCCATAGTCATTACAAAGATGGGTATTTTGTATGTCGTACTCCCAAGAATAAACATATTTTCCCGAGGGTCCATGCTTCTTCCACGAACACGTATGTAATATGTAAGGTGTAGCTTCGTAAACTTCACAGATTCCACATACGTACTTGTAAATTAACCATATATACTTGAAAAATATTAGGAGCCTAATGTGGTTGTATATGTATATGCAATGGCTATTTATACTGTGTCTTCAGATTATTATTTTTTTTAATTTCTTTAAAAGTATTTTAACCATATTGATTGCATCAATATAGTACAAAACATATGCCACATTAAAATTAATTTCATAGTTCCATGAAATTAATTTTAAAAAATCTCAGCCATTGGAAGTCACATGCATTATTTAATAGAAAACATAGTTCTAAAAATTATAAAACTAAAATATGTTTTAGAATATGAAGTGGATTAAGATGTAATGCAGTTGTTGATCTTTAGAATATATAAAAAGAAGAAGAAGAAAAAGATGTATACAATCATCTAGGTTGTATATATAGGCATATATTGATAAAGATTATACTAACTGACATGGATGTATATACAGATCTCTTAAAAACCTATTAATGTAAATCATTAATTTTATCATCATGGAAATTGATGTTATTGTCATCATGTCGTTGTCTCTACTGTCTAGTGTTAACCCAAATGATTAAAAAACATAGTGTCTCTATATTTTTTTAGACCTAATATTCTCTGTCAAGGTGCCATGTTTTTTGGAATGCGCCCATCAGCAGCTGACGAGGGGAACACACGTGTCTAGATGACGGGAGAAGCATGAAAGAGTAGTCCATAACGTGTGTCTTTGTATAAGAGATGCATTCCATTCCATTCCATCCAATGCTAGCAAGTAATTAATTTTTACATGGGGATAATAAAGGATTAAAGATGCAATGGCCACCACCTTTAAATGCCCTCGTGGGACGGACAATTACGTGGCCAACTGTATGCAATAAACAGAGCAGAAAGTCTACAAGGCTACGAGGCTATAGCTCCTGAATTTCATGGCTCCGTGTCCACCAACCACGCCATAATTATAAAACAAGCTTGTGAGATGGACCAAACATTGATGAGAGGTTCAAATCTCAATTCCAATTTCCAAGTTGAAGGTTATCGTGCTCTTAATTGTTTCCCATGTGCCAACCCACCACCTGTCATTTATAAAAATAGTGCTTTCTTATCGGTTTGATTAGGTTTGGTGCTGCAGTTGTTTGAATTTACGACCCCGTGTTCTTCTTAATGCTCTGTTTGATCTAATGGAGCTGCGATTCCAAGTGGCATGTAGATGCCATCAGGCTGGTTTATTATCTCAGTTGACCAACAAATGCCGGCATTAAAAGGAACTTTTTTCTTGATCCAAACAAATATCCAATTTGAGAAGCGCGTACAAAAGATTTAAAGTTACGTGTTATACTTTTTGACAAGGACATAGATGCAAAAGAACCTTCTTTATATGACATCCATTGTGATTCTGGTTAACCACCACTCCGCAATTCTCTCTGTACATTTACGTTTTTTTTCCAGACTCCTCTGTTTCTCTCTCTCTCTCTCTCTCTCTTTCTAGGCCAGAGGACTCGAGGAGGACGGAGGAGAGCGGTGGAGGGATGGGAGGGTGCGTGTCGCGGGGGCAAGAGGGTTGCACTGGGGGGAGACTGTCCACGCTGAAGCGGTCTAGGAAGCGGAGGAGGGGCGTGAAGAAGATGCGGAAGTCGATGGAGACGATCGTCGAGACCGGGCCGGAAGTGGACGGAAGCGGATCGGACGGCGGAGGGAAGGTTGATTGCGTGTCCTACAACAATCCAACCTTCCAAGGTATAGGAAAAGACGTCGCCTTTGTTGGGTTTTTTTGCGTGTGTGTGTGCGTAAGCAGAAAGATTCTGTTTTTTTTTTCTTTCACTTATGTTGTGCTCTGTTTTTGTGTGGGCGATCTCGGATCTAGTGTGGGCTTTAGAAAAAGGTTGGATGTTGGGGTGGTGGGTGGTTTTTAAGGGGGTGCATTGTGGTGTTACGGTGCTGCATTATGGGTGATGGTGGAGTGCTTTGGTTTGTTGGGTTGGGTGAGAACAGGTGGTTTGTTAGATTTTGGATTAGGGAGTTGCATGGGTTGTGAAAGTTGGTTGGGATTTTTGGGGTGTTTGTGGTTCTGAATCCTGATATTACCTGTCAGGTTGTTTATTCTTGTTTTTTTTTTTTTTGAGGTTGGGGTGGTGTGTGTGTGGAGGGTGTTATTCGATGCACATTAGGGGGCTTGATTTGTTGTGTGTTGATTTTCCGGGAAAAAGAAATTGTGTTTCCGCGTCTCGTTTCGAGTTTCCATCTCCGTCCACTTGTTAGTCTCTCTTGTGTTCGGAAAGTCCACGCTGTCAACGTTTACAAGATGGAAAGCTCCTGTAGTAATCAACTGATTAAGGATGCTGAGGGGTGTCCATTTTGTTGTTTTGACAACTGAATTGTCATTTGAGTAGTCTTTTAATTCTCGTATTGGATGGTGCACTTGTTAGGAATATGACTAGAGTTAAGGGCTGATGTTGGACTCATTGTATTTGCTCAGAATTCGTTGTCAATGTTCCTGGGTCTTGAATGACTGTACATAAGGTTGATGATTGCCCTCGAATAGAGGAGATTGTCTTTTTCTTATTTATTCAGGGGATAGTCTTATGGACAACAATATGAAGGGGAACCAACAATCACAGATTGCCCCCTAACACAAAGAAGTTAGTGGTGCACTGGGTTGATTACTTGCCCATTTCTATCATGTCTCAAGTTGGGTCCACCTGTGCTCTATGCTACAGGCTAGCCAAATTGGAGTCCGACAATTTTCCAGGTAGTTTGACATTTTCTTCTCTGCAGCTCGATGTTTTCCTCAGGAAGTTGGCAGAGAACATAACTCATAAACAATAGCTTCAAGAAAGGAACTTATCAGCAATTGTGTAGTAGCGCATATTTAACAGAAGTCTTTGTTTGATACCATAGGATGGCCAAGATGGAGCATAACATTTTTCAGGAATATATCATTAAATAAACCTAGAAAGCTGTAAGGGGGGAAAGGAGATACTGAAATAAGTAATATTAGGCTTGGAGGGTGCAAAACTGAGAACAGATTCCATGCTTTCTCATAAGTCGTAACTCGATCTCAGATGAAAACAACATTAATATTTGGCTACACATTTTGGCATGAATTTTCAGGATTCAGGTAGAATTACATTCTTGGTATGGCTTTATCAGCCAGTTGTCAACACACACATAGCAAATACCTTGTAGATATAGTGTTGTCAATTTTTCAAGGCTAACTTATATTTAAATGATTAACATTAGCGATTAGTACATATGAAATACATAGAATCTGAAATCCTACATTAAGCTGCCTTTGCATATGTGGTACTGTATATTATGAATAATAATAATAATAAACCCTCTAGACACTCTTTCTTGGCTCTTATCTCTAGGATACATGTAATTTTGAAAAAGGACCTAAATAGTGGCATATCTCAATATCCTAATATTCTGAATTCATAAAACCTTTTGTCATTAGAGGCACTTGGATATGTGATCTTTCATCCTTAAAGGTTTTTTTTTGAATGTGTCATCTACTGATTTGAACATGAAGTCAATTTTCTCAAAGATTTGGGCAGGACCTTTGAGGTTTACTTTTAGTACCTCTTAGAGGCATCTTATGTAAGTAATGAAGTAACTTGAATAGTGAAATATAAACGCTTATAACAACAGATGATTACCTGAAATTTTGCAATGTTTCAGCTCTTGTGCAAATTATCTTTTATATATATATATGTATGTATGTATGTATGTATGTATGTATATCTTATTATAGATTCTAATGTGTCTTTGAGGGGTTCATTTTTTCCATAGAAAAACCTGCAATTTTGACATAGTTATTTCTTTAAATGGTTATAGCCTTATCTGGAAGTATTGAGGAGGCATGGTTCGATACTCTTACGACAGAATTGGAGTTTGAGTCTGACGATGACTTTTTGAGTGTACAAGAAGGTACGCGAAACTCAAAAACTTGTTATTTGAAGCTCTGGAAGCAGTCATCATAATATGTAATTTATTATTATTATTTACTTTGGAGATAAAGTCATCAGTAGTCTTTGAGCAGTGTCCCATTTTTTTGTTAATACTACACATGCATTGTCTTTAAATGGGTTTAAAGTTTTACCTATCTCCTCTTTGAAAGACTACAATCATGAAGATCTCAACACCAGTGTTCCTGTAACTCCTTCTGGCGATCTAAGGCATAGTCAGAGGCCAAGAGATATGTCAATGGAGTCTAATGAAAATAGTGGAAATCCACTTTCTGATGGGACTTTGAATGATGGAAAACCCATTGTATCTAGCACCTGTCCAGGCAAAGTTGCTGGAAGTGGTGAAGAGGACTTGCTTGGCAGTTGTGGTATGCTTCCTAATAATTGCTTGCCTTGTCTTACATCTACTACCTCCACAATAGATAAGAGAAGATCTCTAAGCTCCAGTCCACCCCACTCAAGGAAAAAGGCTTCCATGAGACTTTCCTTCAAGTGGAGGACTGCAGATGGACAACCACCTATACCACGTAAGTGTTATTACTGCTTCATTTTGCTTTGTCTATTTTCACCCATGCAGTTTATGAGATTTTAATCTATTATATTTGCTTGTTGTTTGTTCTAGAATCTACGAAGAATTTTCTTGAAAGACCAATAGCAGGGACACAGGTCCCATGCTGCCTATTAGAGAAGAAAATGCTCGATAGCTGGTCTTATATTGATCCTGCTACCTTCAAGATTCGTGGACAGAATTACCTAAGGTATTATAAAGGAAACTAAATGAAAAAATGATTGTCTTGTCAACCTTTTGTTAGGGTGGAAATTGAGATAATTATTTATTTGTTATATTTTATTTTATTTGGGTTGAAATATGAATACAATTGTTAATAATCTGTTAGTAAGTGCTTTTTTTTTCAGGGATAAAAAGAAAGAATTGGCTTCTAACCATGCAGCGTATTATCCATTCGGTGTTGATGTCTTCTTATGCCAGCAAAAGATCAATCACATTGCCCGGTTTGTGGAACTTCCTGATTTGGACTCCTCGGGCAAGTTTCCATCACTTCTTGTAGTAAATGTTCAGGTACTCTTAATTCCACCCTTGCATTTTAAACTTTTTGCCACTTCGTTGTTGTTGCTTGCATTTTAAGTGACATGTATCGTTGGGAACACACATTCCTAGTGTTCTATTGGATAGGCTAATCTGTTTGCATTTTTCTTCTAACGATCATGGGATCTCGCATTAATCCTGTAAATTATGTTCTCTTTTTGCATTCTTCAGATTACAGTCATTACATTGATAGTTATGATAAATCTAATGGCTGCTACATTGCTTGTTATGTCATGCGCATGTATTCTATTAGCATACAAATTACTGACATTTGTGAAAAATGCAATCAGAAACAAAGGATGGGTTGATTGGCTGAGGAAAGTCTTAGTATGTACTTTATTTTTCTCATTTTTCAGTTTGTTAATTCTTTCACTGAAATAACTTAAATAAGACTCTTACTGCAACTTTTGGAACTGTGAACACTAAGACCGTGAAAACACATAGCTGCTTTCTGCAGTAAATTATCTTGTTTTGATCTAACCAATAATCCTGTAGTTCATAAGAATCTGTTCTTGTAAAAGATTGTAGTAAAACTTATGAGGTACATTGGAAAAGGAAACAATGTGTCTTGTGGTCCAGTTTAGGAATCATTGACATTAAATACTGGCTTTGAGAAATATATTGATGTTGATGCTGGATATGTAAAAGAAAAACGTAGCCAATAAGAAATGTACTAGTGTGAAAAGAGGGCAAAAAATACATGACCTTCCTGATTATGGTTGGACAATCCTGAATACAGAGTCATCATGCTTAGAATATTTGAAAAAAGTTATGTCCAGGTGTCCACCAAAAATATTGCTCACTAATGAAAAGATTTACATCCTGAGTTCTTTCTCTTTCTTCCTTTAGAATTATTTCACTATCTCCCAATTTTCTGTGTAGTAAATGACTATCAAATTGGTAGTCCTTTTTTATTCTCAAGGATGCTATGCCATATAATTATAATTTGTGGATTTTCAGGTTCCTTTATATCCTGCTACAATCTTTCAGAGTGAAACTGATGGAGAAGGACTGAGTTTTGCTTTATATTTTAAGCTTTCTGAAGCGTTCTCAAAAGAGGTGCCTTTTCATTTCCAAGAGAGTATCAGAGTATGTCGAATTGGACTGAAACCCTTCATGTTTCTTCATCAAAGTCTCATTAATTTTCTATGTAGCAAGTTGCTTTAATGGTTCATAGCATGGTGGTTAACTCCTCCACCCTTGTGGTCTTGGATGCTGTTTATTTGGTTTAATTGAACATAAGTAATACGTTAGTTTCTCAAAATTTTTTCATTTTTTTTGCTGTTCTTTTCAACTTTTCCGACTCTGCTATATTTTGTAAAGTACAAGCTGCAAAAAAAAATTGAATTATGGATTTGATCTAATATTATTTTAGCAGGATGAAAAAAATAATCTTGCTTTAGCTAGGGACTTGGATTTAGATTCTCTGTGAAGGTATCTTTTCTATCTACTGTTAAGTGATAATGTTTTTTATGGATTTAAGAGAAAATTTTGCCAATTTATTTTCTAAAACTGACAGCAGTTGTAGATCATTATGTAAGTTTGATAAATTATGTATTCCATGCTAATAAGAAAATTTGATTTTTTAATCAAAATTGTGAGAAAAAGAAAGATCGAAATATGCTAATTAGTTAGTGAGAATAAGAGAATTCTCTAAAAACAATATTTATGGTGCTTGAAGACATTGACAGTGCCTTATTTCTTCCTAATGTATACTGTCTCTCATTTAGAATGAGTTAAATTTTTGCAATTGGAGGGACCTTGGTTAAGAAAATATGTTTTATTACATTAAATATGCAAGATCATTTATCTATAAAAAGAATTTGGATAAAGTACATATACATATTCCAAAGACTTTTGGACATGGACATTGTGCATTTTTGCCTCAGTTGTTTCATTTTTCTTAATTTTTACGGGAAGATTATTGTAAATTCTTATATTAAAGTTTAGGTTCTACTTCTAGACATTTAAATCCATGGTAATTGTTAGGCTTGTTAGAGTACTATGTTGGTTAGTTAGTGTAATAGGGTAATTGTATATCCGTTTATGTCCAACCTTATATAAATATGTAATCTATTGATCTAATGTAATAGATCTATTACTTCTCTCTCATTTGACATGGTACCAAAGTCCAAGAGAAAACCTTAGGGGGTTGCTGACCACCTCTGGTTGCTTTTTCGACGTTGACCAGCTCCTTCGACCACCTCTCCAATGTCAACTAGTCTCTTAGGAGCACTTTCCACTGCCACCAGGCCTTCTCGGCCTCTTTGCTGGCATTGCTAGGGTCATTGGGCCCTTGTCCCATCGTTACTAGGGCCTTAAGGCCCCTCTACTGCTTTCATCTGGGCCAACAGGCCTTTCTACTGCAGTCTCCAGGTTGTCAGGTCCTCTTTCCATCGATGCAAGGTTTTCACAGTCATCGGTGTCCTTTCCAAGCCATTCTGACCACCTTAGACAGGCCTGTCTGGTGGTCTATTAGGGCCATTCTACCATCGACAACCTAACTGGTGGCTCGTACTGTTATGTAATCCATGAAATAGGTTGTATGCTTTCTTCTACTACTATTGAGGATGGTTTCATGTTATCCACTTGGTTTTCTTCCTCTTGGAGGTTCTTGGACCCTTTTACAATATATCTGGGGGTATTTTTTCACTATTTTGAACTTGGACAACATTATTTAGACTTTATTTTTTCAAAATCAGCATGATTTTAAGGGAATTGCTTATTAAAAACCTCAATAGGACCTCTCAAAAATTCAATGGAAAGAACTACTTATTGTGGGTACAAAGCTGTGAGACATTCATAGTTGCTCACTGCAAGATGAATCACCTGACTTAGTCTTCTTCTGATGCAAAAGATAGTATCTATGAAGATTGGTATGTTGATGATTTGGTTATTGCAATTCTAGATGACGAACAGTATGAATCCAACAGTAGCTTGGGACATGATGATTCTACGACTTGCAAAAAAAAAAATGGAATACCTTGAAGTAGATGTATAGATATGAGAAGAATATCTCTCATATTTTTGAGGTGTACGAGTAAATCTTTACACTAAAAATGGGAGACGACTCAGTACAGGATTATTTTACTTCGCTTCATGCTCTTTTAGATGAACTTGATATATATCAACCACTGACATCTTATGTTGTTACTACACGTCAATATCGCAAGAAGCTTGCTATTGTAGTTGCCTTTCTGGTTTGACTCTAAAACTCTCATCTCAGGTTCGAGGTCAGATCCTTGGTGTAGATTCTATTTCTAGTTTGGAGAGTACATTTTTTTAGATTCTTTATATTTCTACCAATACACCCATTTTCACTCTAGATCATTCTGCAATGGCTGCTATTCGTGGTTGAGGTCGTAGTTCTAGTCATGATTCTGATTGGAGATGAGGTCGTGGACGTACAGATGGCAAAGATCGTCTTTCATATGAGCACTGTAGTCGCACTAACCACAGATCAGATCGCTATTGAAAAAGGTTTGGGAGGCCAGATTAGACATAGGTGTCTACTGAGACTCTGAGTACATCTGCAGCTACTTCTACCACTAATGTGCCATCAGTGACACTTTCTCATGATAAGCACACTCAGTTTCTCCAGTTCAGAGAGCGTCAGTATTCTATTGCCTTGCATTACATACTACTGCCTCCATTTCAGGTATCTTTGGTTTGTTAGTCTTTAGAGATAGTTTTTGGATTATAGATATAGAAGCATCCTCCCACATGACATGTAGTCTTGACCTTTATTCCCGTATATCTCAGTTGTCAGATTAGTTTCTATTGCAGATGACAGGACTTGTTGTGTTTCTGGATATGGCACCATTTGTGCTACATCTTAGTTAGCATTAGACAAAGTTCTCTATATTCTAGAATTTCCAGTTAACCTTTTATCCTTTAATACCATTACCAAATAACTCTATTGTTATGTAACCTTATTCTCTTTTTACTGTACCTTTCAAGACCTACAGATGGGAAAGAGAATTAGTTTGGGACGTGAGAAAGGCTAAGGAGTCTAACTGTTGGTTAAAGATGAGTTACTCCAAGGATTTATGTTGTTGGCTTCTACAGTAGAACCGTCCATCTGATATCGTTGGTTGGACCATCTTTCTCATAAAAAGTTGCAGCAAACACTTCCTTAGGTATCTATTTTACATTTTTAGTGTAAGTCTTGTGAGTTAGGTAAGTACCATTGTGTTATCTTTCGTAGTCTTCGTCTGATTCGTAATCAGAGTATTTTGAAGTTAATTCATTATGATGTATGGAGTCTTGTCAAAACACTTTTTATGTCTGGTTATAGAGATTATATTGTGTTTATTAATGATTTCTTTCGAGTGTCGTGAGTCTATTTGTTGAAAGACCGAGTCAGTGTCCTTGAAACTGTTAATAATTTTTTTGTGGAAATCATAAATCAATATTTTGTTCACTCTAAGGTTTTTCATATTGATAATGCTTTAGAATTTACTTTAATGGATCTTTAAAATTATTGTAAGTCTCTAGGGATCATCCCTAAACTTCTTGTCCACATATATCTTAGTAGAATGGTGTTGTTGAACGTAAACATCGACATATCTTTGATGTTGCTTAGTCCATCATGGTTGAGATGCATGTTCTCAAATACTTGTGGTTTGATGCAGTCCTCACATCAATCATATGCCGTCTACCTTATTTTGGGGGAGATTCTACTTCAACGGTTACGTCCTGATGTGGAGTTGTTTCCTTTTACTCCACGGGTGTTTGGTTGTGTTGCATTTGTTCAAGTTCCATGATTTGTTCGCTTTGTGTTTCTTGGATACTCTCGTACTCAACGAGGGTATAGGTGTTTTATCCCTACTACTAGAAAATACATTGTCTCTGTAAATGCTATATTCTTTAAGATTTAGTGCTTCTTTGACAATATTGATTCTTCGTCTGAGAATATTCCTTTACCCTCACTTGTAGAGTCCTGCGATATTAATGTCAGTGATACCACTACTATAGAAAAAGAGGCATCTTGTTCTTTGTAGGTATACTATTGACGACCACGCCCCTCTTTAGTCATTCCTTTTTCCACTTTTGTAGATCTGTCACCTACAAACTTTTATTTGTCAATTGTCGTATACGTGCTTCCATTGTCTATCTCAATTTCAATTTTATTTAGCTATAACAGATTTCACTCTGCTTTCTGTGCCTTTGCATTGTCCATTGCTTCTAAGTCACTTCGCAGGAACTATCAAGAGGTTATCTCACTACCACAATAGAAGACAGCTATGGATGTAGAGATGCAGGTTCTAGTGTCTTGAGGTATATGGGAATTAGTTCCTAAACTGGTAGAAACTAATGTTGTTACCTACAAATGGGTGTTCACGATCAAATACAAAGCTGATAGCTTGGTGGACAAGTACAAAGTACGTTTAGTAGTACGTGGCTTTACATAGGAGTTTGGTGTTGACTTCTCTGAAACTTTTTCTCCCATAGTCAGACTGAATTCCATAAGAGTCATCTTCTCTATTGCAGTGAATCAGTCCTGGGAGTTCAGTCAATTGAATGTGAAGAATGTTTTCCTATATGACGATCTTGTAGAGTAAGTGTATATGGAATAACCCCTTGGGTATGTTGTTTAGGAGAAGAATAAGGTATGTTTTCTTAGGAAAGCAATATATAGCCTTAAACAGAATTCACGTGTATGATTTAAGAAGTTTAGCAACATTATTGTTACTTGTGATTTTCGATGTTGTGCTGTCGACTACTCTGTTTTCTATCGATAGACAAATAGTGATTGCGTGATATTGGTTGTGTATATAGATAACATTTTGTTGACTGGCAGTAATCTTAAAGGCATCCTGAGGACAAAGGATTATTTACACAAATACTTTGTCACAAAAGACATGTACAAACTTAAGTATTTCTTGAGTATTGAGTTTGTTTACATTAGAAACAGGATGATGTTGTCCCAAAAGAAATATGCATTGGATCTTTTACAGGAAATATGCCTATTAAGGTGTAAACTAGAGAACATTTCGTTTGATCATAGTCTAGCTTTCTGGGATAGTTCGTCACCTCTTTTTGAGGCTACTGGTAGATGCAGGCGGTTGATTGGAAAGTTGATTTATTTGACTGTCACTCGCCTAGATATTGCATACATTATTGGTGTACTTGGTCAGTTTATGTAGGAGCTAAGAACAATATATTGATCGGAAGTCTTACGAGTATTATCTTATATTAAGAAGGTTCCTGGTAAAAGATTGGTTTATAAAAGGAACGATCATCTGTGCATTGAAGTTTTTCAGACTTTGGTTGTGCAGGAGACAGAGAAGATTAGAAGTCTATTTATGGATATTGCACTTATGTGGAAGGAAATGTAGTTACATGACGTAGTAAAAAGCAGAATGTTATTTTTGATCTAATGTTGAATCTGAGTATCGATCTTTGACATAGGTTGCTTGTGAGATGATGTGGCTTTACTCTCTCTAGACAGATTTAAACCTCTCAGTTGATGTGCTTATGTCTATGAATTGTGATAACCATGCTGCTATCTATATCACCAACAATTCAACTTTCTATGAGTGTACCAAACATATAGAGGTGGATTACCATTATGTCCGAAACATAGTAATGTAAGGGATTATCTCTATTCATTATAGAAAGTAGTTTCTAAACATCTTCACTAAGGAATTAAGTATTAAGGTATATGAATCTTTTTGTACCAAGCTGGACTTGATAGATATAGATGTTCCAACTTGAAGGGAAGTATTAGACTTGTTAGAATACTATGTTGGTTAGTACAATCGGGTAATTGGATATTCGTTTATGTCCAACGTTATATAAATATGTAATCAATTGATCCACTGCAATAGATCTATTACTTCTCCCTCATTTGACAGAAATATATTATGGTTGCTCTAAAGTAGAGAATATGTATCCACGAACTCCTGTTGCAGACATAAGGACATCACATGTTGTTTTTGCAATCCTAAACTTAATCTGGAAGTTGGCACTACTTATTTACCCATTGACCACAAATGAATTCATGCTAAGTATGTGAGGTCGAACGTGAGCCTGACCTCAACTTGAGGCCCTGAATTATGTGTGACAGCGAAGTGAGAAACTTTTTTAGTTTCTTGACCAATGGGATTGATACTGAGGCTCAATTATTTTCTTGTTTGGTGTAGTATTTCTTCTTGAATATTTCAAGTTTATACTTGACTTTTGAGTGGAGAATCATCAGAGCTCTTGAGACAATTTTTAGTCATTAATTAAGGTAAAAATGCATTTTAGGTCATTGTACAATTCCTGAAAGAAGACTTGCTTAAAATGCATTTAGAGAATGAGGTGCTTTTATATATTATATAAAATATATTCAGAATTGGGCGTTGTTGGTCATTAGCTCAAATTCAGAGTTAAGAATTGAACTTGAGGCTCATCCTTCAGATTGATGATAAGGTGGGATATGGTTTTGAAACTTAATAAATCTGAGGTTCTACATCGATCCATAAGTTAACATAGATTGTGACACGAAGTTCATATGATTACAATTATGTGTCATGACTATGATTATTGATTTTTTCCCCTTCTTCTACAATTGTTGCTTTAACATAATTTGATGTTATTTCAAATTACATGTAGTGGTATCAAGTTTGTGATATAAGCTGATGTCCTTCCTGATTAACATGTCGGTTCAAGTAGAATCTGTTTTGTTGATTGGCAAAGGTTAACATGTGCTTATTTTGAAACAGAAGTTAATTGATGATGAAGTGGAGAAAGTTAAAGGTTTTCCGCTAGATACGATCCTACCCTTCCGAGAAAGGTTGAAGATTTTGGGCCGTGTTGTAAATATAGATGATCTTCAATTAAATACAGCTGAGAGGAAGCTTATGCACGCTTATAATGAAAAACCTGTTCTTTCGCGTCCACAACATGAGTTTTACTTGGTAATTTTTTAATGAATATTTTTAGTTCTACTTTGTTTGCTTCACATACTCATACCACACATGTTTTTTATCTGTAAAAGGTTTAAAGACCGAGACTGACTTCTTACCCCTGTCATGCTATGGAATTGATTACAGTTCCTGAAGCATAAGTTAATGTAATATCAATATTTTGACCAATCCTGTGGCTATGCATCTGCATGGTTTCTCTAAAGTTTAAACAATATAATCAATTATAGGGGCTCAATTCTTGTTTAGTTTGCTGATGGTTGAATCATTAAATATTATCTCGTGATGTCGACTGAAGTCTTAATCACAAGTACACCATCAGATTTCCTCCAAAAGCCATTTATTCTTTCAACCATTCATCATCCTTGATAAACTAGTAGAGCATTATGACTCTATTAAAACATGGTGGTTTCCTTTATTGAGAATTATACTAGAAAGTTTTACTAATAGGGATCTAAGGGGAGAAATTGGAAATACTGTTTAATCTTTAAAGAATCTCCTGTATTAAAAGAATTTGATGATCAGCATGGTTGACAGCCCTCATGTATTCCTCCATGACTGATCACCAATGTAATTGACTTCTTTTATCTTGACAATTGCTTGAGCCTAAATTTACTATGGTCATGTCTGTTAGGTTGTTTTGTACATGAAACGTGAATACCTTAGAGGTATATGCCATGTTTTCCTGTTTCCGTTTTTATTACTTCTTTTGAATTTTTGAATTCTTTTTGGGGGAATTTCCCTCCGTATGGAATTTGGTATTCCCATGGCAGAAGGTACCAGCCCAGAGATAGGGGTAACTTGTAATAAATGTTCTATGAAATATGTAAAGCAATGTACATACGCCTGACTATATATTTTTTTTTACAGGGAGAAAATTATTTCGAGATTGATTTGGATATGCATAGGTTCAGTTATATATCAAGGAAAGGATTTGAGGTATTTCTAGAAAGGTTGAAGGTTTGTGTATTGGATGTTGGCTTGACAATTCAGGTATCCTTTTGTCTCTGACTTGGTTTTGCAATTTGTAACAGCACCTTATATTGCGATCGACTTTTGTATGGTAGGGTGCTCATGAATTCTTCTGCAGGGAAATAAAAATGAAGAATTGCCAGAGCAAATTCTATGTTGTATACGCTTGAATGGGATTAATTATACCAATTACCACCAACTTGCAGTCACTTAAGGTTGAAGGTTTGTGTATTGGATGTTGGCTTGACAATTCAGGTATCCTTTTGTCCATGACTTGGTTTTGCAATTTGTAACAGCACCTTATATTGCGAACGACTTTTGTATGGTAGGGTGCTCATGAATTCTTCTGCAGGGAAATAAAAATGAAGAATTGCCAGAGCAAATTCTATGTTGTATACGCTTGAATGGGATTAATTATACCAATTACCACCAACTTGCAGTCACTTAAGGTTGAAGGTTTGTGTATTGGATGTTGGCTTGACAATTCAGGTATCCTTTTGTCCATGACTTGGTTTTGCAATTTGTAACAGCACCTTATATTGCGAACGACTTTTGTATGGTAGGGTGCTCATGAATTCTTCTGCAGGGAAATAAAAATGAAGAATTGCCAGAGCAAATTCTATGTTGTATACGCTTGAATGGGATTAATTATACCAATTACCACCAACTTGCAGTCACTTAAGGTTGAAGGTTTGTGTATTGGATGTTGGCTTGACAATTCAGGTATCCTTTTGTCCATGACTTGGTTTTGCAATTTGTAACAGCACCTTATATTGCG
>JAMKQA010043683.1:0-20506 GCA_024699735.1 Posidonia australis | reverse complement strand
TTAGATTATTAAACTAGAAGTTCCAAAATCACTTGAAATTTTACATGTGTTCATCCTAGAGAATGTAGATGACATTTAACGGTTTAGATTTTTAATTTAATGGTTAAATATTGAGATATGAAGTTGTCCTTAAAATGCTAAAAAGAGCACATGTCCTTATCTGATCCTTTCCCTATAGATATATATATATATATATATATATATATATATATATATATATGTTATAATAATACTTGGTTATGAGTACCATCGCCAAGTAATCAAAAATGACAATGTTCCAATTACAAATATTCAAAATTTCCATCCCAAATATAAAGGGAGGAGCATGAAAATACATCTAAATAGGCTAGGGAGTAAGTGTATTAGTAGATCATACTCATATCAACAATATCAGAGTAAAGAGACAAAAACCCCAAGCCAGAGAGTGTGTGACCAGAATAGTCCAAAAAACAACCTTCCAAGTAAATTCTTAATCATCAGACTCATTAGCAAGAGGCACAACCGAATTCAAGGCAAGATCAAATGGGTTGTTCAGATCTTTGGCTACAATACTAAAACCTATGGATGGGCCAATAGGTGCAATGATAGCCTGTGCTGCCTGGGCTAGTCCCAATCATGCTGCATTTGTTAGATGGCTAGGGAAATATATGAGATTGCCGACCCTTGACCTGTAAGAAGGTTTTCTACCCAACAAGATGTAAGATGCAACATTTGATATAAAATTGTGGAGAGGTTTCTACTCTATTGTGTAAAATTGTGGAGAAGTTTCTACCCTATATAATAGAACAAGAATATTAAACTTAATCAAGTTGAATAATGAAAAAATATCAAAAAAATGAATATCATTCAAACAAGAAGTATTATTTAGAAAAAAAATTCCAGATGACTAATGACACAGAGCAGTGCAAAAAAATATGAGTTGCAGTTTTCAAATTATGTCCACATAACTCACAATGTGTTGGACTAGTCCATCCTCATCGAATTAAATTAGATCTAGAAGCCAAGCAAAAACTTTAATTTTTAGTGGTAATGCACATTTCCATACACTATTTTTAAACTTAGATCTTAATCCACCATCATTTAAAAACCACATAACAACTCTTAACAGAGAATTCCTTATTGAGAGTTAAAGCCCATTCCAAGTTATCTTCCTCACTAGATAGACAATGAGAATCCATAATGGCTTTAAATTCTTGCAATTGAGGTGAAAACTGAAGAGAACTAAGTGAACCAATACTATTATTATTGAATATGTCTAATTGCCTACCACTATCATTCCCAAGTATTTTCTCACTAGTACATTTCTTATTTCTAGAGAGGGAATATATATTTGGTAAAATGTATTTCAAAGTAGTGTTATTTAGTCATTTATTTTCCCAGAACATTATTTTCTTCCCATCATTCACTGTAAATGAGGTGAGCGTGTTAACTATAGGAAAGCAATTCCTTAATTCCTACCAAAGGGGTGAAGCCCTATTGGAGGCCATATTGAAATATCTGTTTTTAACAAGAGTAGGCCACTTAAGGCGCATATTATTAGCAAACAGTTTCCAAAGCAGCTTGTGTTTTAATGCAATACTAAAATAATGTTAATTATCTCTTGCCCATCTTGCTTCTTATTCCAACAAATATTTTTCCATTTAGCCAAGGAGTAACCTTTATGAGGGGTGAAAGTAGAACTCCAAAGGAAACAACGACGAATGCGATCGATTTCCTTTTCAACCTTCATTAGTAGATGGAGAACTAATAAGTAGTAAATAGGTATGACAAACAATACTAACTAATAAGTAGTAAATAGGTATGACAAACAATACTGAGTTGCGCAAAGTAAGCCTTGCTATCCCCAATGGATAAATATTTAGCCTTCCAAGTATCCAATTTAGCCATGATTCTGTCTAAGACAAGAGACCAATCACTATATGAAGCATTTTTGTAATGTAAACGCAAACCCAGATATGTAATTGGTAGAGATGTGGAATTATGCTCCAAAATAGTGCAAAATCTATCAATCAAGTGATCCAAAACTCAAATCCTACGAAGGGAGGATTAATTGAAATTTATTTTCAAACTAGAGCAGGTTTGAAAGCAACGTAATATTCTTTAGAGATTAATAATGCAATCCTATATTAGAGTTAGAAATAAAAAACTATCATTTGCATACTGAATGTTTAGCACTCTAGGCCCAGAATGATGATACTAAATTCCCATGAGGAGATTATTCTATTTCCTTAGCGCTAAAATTCTATTAAGAATGTGGGTAGCCATTGTAAATAGTAATGAAGATAATAGATCACTTTGTCTAAGACCATTTGAAGCTCCAAAAAAGCCTTTAGGAGTTCCATTGACTAACATAGAAAATTTTGTTGATGTAATTGTGACCATGTTGGTGGAACCCTGCACGGCTCTCCCCTACTGGGTGCGTGAAAGCACTCGAGGAGCCCCGATATGGTCACGGTGAAGATGGTGAACCTGGAGAAGAAGACTAGACTCGGAAACACCAAGGAAGGATAAGAAAGGATAAGGAAAGGAGTCGCCACCTAGTCGTTTAATGGAAAGACGAGGAAAACCAAGCACACCAGAAAATCAAGAAGCAAACAAGATGCAGAAAACATGTGTGCTCCGTGCCTAATGGATATAATGCACAAATGAATGCGGGCCAAAGAAAGGGTAAGGATTCTGCTTACGTATGGGGAAGGGGTTAGGCACCCCCATGTGCCCGAGAAAACTCGGTCTTTCTAGGTTTCCTACTTGTCAATGGTCTAATGGGTTTGTGCTTGCCTATTCTAAATGCGTATGCTTATGATGACTAGAAAACATGCCAAATCAAAGAGAAAAATGAAATAAAGGGAAAAGGTTAATTCGAGGGTCAAATGTAGGCATTGAGAATGCTGCTTTACTGTACGCCCTTGGGCAATGAGGAAAATCGTGAAAGTCAAGAAATTCTTAGAAAGCGTCTCGCAAATCAGCGGAAATTTGGATAAATCTGAGAAAATCAAATTGGGGAAAATAATCCTCTTTTCGGGACCATGTCGTCTTTATTAAGCCTTTTACTGTACGCCCTCGGGCGATGGAAAGTCAAATCAAATCTAAAGATGCGAAAATTGAAAAGAATCAGGGAGATGGCAAGAAAACCAAGCTCGAAAAGAGTTGGAAAAGTGTGTGCAAAGAAAAGGTAAGAAAATTGCATGAAAAAGTGCGACAAAATGTGCAAAATGCATGTGTGAGTGTAAAAATACGAATTCCAGGGGCCTTTGTGCAAAAAACCAAATTCTGAATAAAAATTGAAATTCTAAAGCCCAAATCATAGGAAAACACATTCTGTGCAATTATGAAGAAATCTGGGGTCAAATGTGCAAATATATGCATTTCTGGCCAAATTGATGTTTCCTAGGGGTTAAAATGCAATTCTGCCATTAAAACATGCGTTTAAAGCAATTCAGGGTAAAATATGCAAGAAAAAGATTCTTGAAGGTTTCAAGGGCAATTCAGTAAATTTACCCTAGAAAACAAGCATTCAATGTAAATCTATAAAGTGTGGGGGCTAAAATGCAATTTAACCAGAAAAACAATGCATTCAGAAGAGTTTCTGTGAAGTTCAGGGGTTTTAATGCAATTTATTCAGCACAATATGCATTCTGGAGAGTTTCAGTAAAGTTCAAGTGTTAAAATGCAATTTACCCAAAGAAATATGCATTCTAAAAGGTTTCAGAAAAATTTAGGGTCTTAAATGCAAAAACATTGGATTAAAATGCATAGAAAAAAAGCTGAGGGTTTTTATTTAACTTTTTAACCTAGAGAATATTATTTTGAATACTCAGGGGGCATAATGCAATATTTTCTCTTAAAACTTTATTCAAACAATTTATGAAAAATGATTCAGGACGTAAATGTAAGAAAAGGATCTATTTGCAATAAAGAAAAGGACCAAAGTGTAACAGATCAGAAATTTCAAAAGTTTATTAAAATAAAAATTTTTTTTAATTTTTTAAAAGAAAATGACAACAGCGGCCGTCGGCGACGGAGCTCTGCCGTCGACGACCGCCGGAGAGGCAATCAGAGACTTTCCCGTAGTCTGATCTGAGATCAGACCCCATGGGAAGCAAGAAGAAGAAGAGGGGAGAAGATCCAACGGCCTGGATCGAGGTTCCAACGGTGGGAGTGGGCCTCCCACCTACCTCGTCGTCGAGGCACTCCGGTGACGGCGTCAAGGAAGAAGGGAGACTGCTGGAGCTACGGCGCGGCGATCCGGAGGTCGCGGAGGCTTCGGGGCATCAAGAGGAGCCTTTTTCTTCTTCCAGAAGTGCGTATGGTGGATAATGACGCGGAGGGGAGCTCTGCCTGCCGTCGACGTCTTTTCCTTCGGCGAGCGAGATCGTGGGCGTGTTCTAGAGGTCGTGGTGTGGATCTGAAGGCTCCGGAGTACTAGGGGCATGCCATGGAAGCTTTTTGGAGGCTCGGAGCAGCACGGAGTGGTTGGAGGCGTGCGTTCCTATTATAGCTCCGATCATCTTCTCTGGCGACGGCGGAACGTTGTGATTCCAGCGATCCTCTGGTGGAGACCTCCGCAGCCATCGGAATGGGAATTGGAGGGGCGGAAAAGCAAGAGGTAGGCTAGGAGAGGTAGACCTAGGGTTCTAGGACCAGGGACAAGCCCTAGACCAGCACCCCCACCTATATCGCCGAAAAACGGCGACAGCGAGGTTCGAGGAGTGATTCCGACCAGAGGAGGCCTCTGGCTTGATTGGAAATGATCCAAAAAGACTAAGGAACCTCTAGGAAACTGAATTCGAAGCTAAATGAGGTTGGAGGAGGGCATACCTGGCCTGACGACACGTGTCTCCTCCGCAACTCGCTGAAAGTGGCCTAAATTCTCCACTTCTCACCTCTGCAAGCCCCTCTCTCTGGAATTCTCCCTCGCTCTAAATTTCTCTGTTTTTCTCTCCCTCAAAAGAAGACCTCCTCAACTGCTGCCTCTGCTGCTCCTTTTATAGGTGAAGCTCCGACGGTTGTAACAACCTGTAACAAACTCAACAAAATCCTAACAACTAACCAACTCTGTAACAAACTAAGAAGCCTCCTAACAGACTAACCACTTGTAACAACCTTGCTGTCCCCCGCGCACCCCGCTGCCTGCCCTAGCACCGACAGTGATCGACGGTTGTGATGAGGGAACCGACTAGATGCATATGTTTAGTGCGGCTGCATGGTGCGCCTGTTTGGTGCGCCTGTGAAGTGCACCTGTCTGGTGCGCCAGTGAAGTGCGCCTGTCTGGTGCGCCAGACAGGTGCACCATAGAGGTGTGCCTGCATGGCCCCGGATCATGGCTCAGACCATTTACTGTTGGGTTTGGCGTTCTCTGTCTCTAGGACTAAACCAGTGTTTGAGTTCATTTGTGATTAAAATCCCAACTACCACAATTCCAGCTTGTAGACCTGCAAAACTGGGGTGTCTACAGTAATACACATCCTTATCCAATTAATCTTTTTTTCTCCAAATCTCAAACCTATAAGTGTGTTGATGAGAAAGTCCCAATTAACATTATCGAATGTTTTCTCGAAGTCTAATTTAAGCGTCAGTCCAGGTGTATGTGAAGAATTTCATGAGCTACAAGGAGGTACTGATATTAGGCCTTGGGAGGAAGGCACTTTGAGAATCATCTAATATAGACTTAAGAATAGGACAAAGTCTAGTAGCTAGGCTTTTGGAGAAAATCTTATAGCTACTGTCTAATAAATTAATGGGCGATAGTCTTGGATTTTCTCAACCTTTGACTTCTTTAGGACAAGGGAGATAAATGCTTGATTGATACATTGTAAAGTATTGATATCATTTGATTGAAGAAAAAACTCAAACATATCAAACACTTCCTCTTTATTTCATCCCAAAAAAGATGCTAGAAGCATAGGAGAAATCCATTAGGACCTGGAGATTTTTCCTCAAACAAAGAAAATACACTTCTCTTAATTTCATCCATTGAAAACAGGATTTCAAGATTGTTAGGGTTAGAGATTTTGTTTGGCAGTAAAAGATCCCAAGGTCGAATAACCAAATGTTATTCAACTAGTGGAGATTTCTCCTTTGTTCTTTAAGGGACTTCCACATTAGAGGCTGGAGTTAAGCCAGAAAGGATGACTATCCATCTCCAGTGATGGGGGGGTTGGATAACCAACATGGGCGACCCAAGCAATTCTTGAGTCCTAGTGCTTTTGGCTATCCTATTGTATTCGATAGAAGTATTTTCGAGACAAGGGCACCTTAAACAGGGATGGTCTTCTCTTTTAATGGTGATTTCCTTGTGGATAATGGTGGATTGTGGATTTGGGTTGTGTTGTGGTCTCGTATGGCATGGCAATGTTGTGGGCGATACTCCTTATGAGTTAGTAGAATCACGACAAAGGACTACCCAACTCGAGATATTGGTATGGATGTTGTGGTGTCCGCAACGGAGCTTGGGCGACACAACCATGCAAGGTGCAGTCGGTCGAATTGTGCGTGTCTAAGATCATCCGTCTACATGGGAACCCTATGTCAATTGAGCCCAACAAGGATGCCAGGTTTACTTCCAAACTCTAGAGGTTACTTCAAGAAGCATTTAGCATGGTGTTGAATTTTAGGTCCTCGAACAAATGGACTAACTAAAAGAGCAATTCAGACACAGGAAAAGATGTTCAGAGGCCACTTGGGAACATGAGGCAGATGCTTGGTCGCGGTACCCCCATGTATCCTATTAGAAGCGAATTTCGAGAATGCAATTCTTTTTAAGGGGGATAGGATGTAGTATCCACACCATTAAAGATTGATCGTAGAATGGGACTACGGATTTGTAGTCCAGATATCTAGAGATGATGTAATCCTACATTGAGGATTGAAATCCATTTATGTAATCCTGATTACCAATAACTATGTGGTTATTTGTTGGTGAATTTGTGTTTATTTTCCCGATTTTGTTCATGATTTTCCTTGGCACTATATTGTAAAGGTCAAGTGAATATAGTAGGCGACGATAGTAGGTTGTAATACCTAGTGTAGATACCAGGTGAATATCATTGGCAAGAATAGCAAATAGATAGAACCAACACGAATAGCAAATGCATTTTAAAATACAGAAATAGCCGCATCTGTCAGAAAGATCACAGTAAAACACTGTCGTCACTCGTAATCGATGCTATTCAACCCAAAAATTCGGTCAATTGTCGGTGACAGGGAGAGAAGATTTAAAAAAGGGGAGAGGTTGATGTCAAGAGGAGGAGGAAAAGAAGAGAAGAAGAGAGAAAGAAAACTAGAGAAGCCAAAAGAGAAAGAGTAAAAGAGAAAGAGAGAGTGAGAAGGAGGGTTTGAGAATCAGAGAAAGGAGAAGGAGTCGACCGCTGTGAAGGAGGTGGGTAGCTCATCGAAGAAGGGAAGAAATCGCCAGCAACATTATTACACACATCCTACCTATTTTATTTTCATTTAATTATGTTTAATTAATGAAAAATATGTTGATTAGCTTGATCATGATGTTTGGTAGTGATTTTGTAATTTTATGGTATTTTTCAACTATTTATCAGTAAATTATCAAAGTTTAAAGCCAGTGTTTATTCCAAATGGATTGTTTGTTTTAGATTTTTACAACATGAGCTATTGTTAATAGTTTCTCGTGGTTTTTATCCTAAAGTGTAGATCATTTCGTGCTCTTCTTGGTGATATATTTTGTGGAATTTAGGATGATGCGTGTTGAGAACACTTGGAGTTCCAAAAAGGGTGATTTTCGGTGATCTCTGGTTTACTGAAAATTTTCATGGGTTTGGCAAGACTAGTAAACGAAACTTACCAACACGTGTAGATGCTGCGATCTGGTAGCGAGACCAGTAGGCATAGGTTGCTAACACGATTGACTCGCACGATCTGAGCTAGTCAAAGTGTTTTTTGATGTGTTTCCTTGAGATATTATAAGAAAAATATTTTTTGTGATGGAAGTATTATAAGAAATGAGTTATGTAATGAAAATGTTTTGAAAAAGGATTTCAAAAGAGGATGCATATGTTTTGAAAAGGTTTTCCAAGGTTTTAGTAGGATCCACTTAGCTAAAAGACTGTATCGATAGAGCAGGGGTAATGATACCTTTGAGAAGTTCGGGACACATCCAAGGTCGTGGTTGTCGAGTTTTGATCTGAGGGTGAAGTCTCTTGTAACACTCGTTAAATTCATTTTATGTAATTATTTACATTTTATGAATTTTATTCCTAGATGGGTGTCACTATTCCGATGCCCGTTGTGTGGTTTTATGCTTTTAGGCTTGGGCCTCATGGACCGGCTTCTAATTACGTGTCCCTGTGCATGGTTAGTATTATGCATTGTGGCACTGTGCGTGTGGGGCCCCGGTGTGGGTCTGTGTGGGGTCCGCGTGGGGCCCACATTTGTGGGCCTGTGGTTGAGGCTGGTAGTTGGCCCCGTGGTTGTGGTGGGGGGGTTAGGCGCATGCAGTGGCGGGCGAGGCTGGTAGTTGAGGGAGTGTTGGTGTGCGCATGGTTGATTGGTTGGTTGCACACGGCCACCTACTCCTTCTACGATGCTTTTTAAGCTGAGGCCTCAGTCATGTACGACCCAAGTCTCCTCTCCTCCCCATACATTCTCTTCGTCTCGAGCACACCTCCTTCCTCTTCTTCTCCCACTCATTCTCTCTCTCTCCACTCACTCCCACCCATCTCACTCTCTCATTCTCCCTCCCTGCGATCTTTTCTCTGTTTGGTGTGCTCGAGGGCCATCAACGGTGTGCAACAGCTCGTGGTGGTGTGTGAGGCTAGTGTGGAGTGCTCCCGTGGCCGTCGTTGTGTCGTGGTCATCGGAGTCGGCCGGATAATCGCCAAAGCGCATTCTCAAGTATGCATCTCCACTCCATGTAATAGAGAGCATGAAAATGGTAGAATTTGATAAGGATGCATGAAATCTAGGTAAATTTACATTCCTAGAATTTATTGTGACTTTATGATAATTTATGGACATTTATGCTAGTGGTTGTGTTTTGGGTTGTTTCAATCCTTCTGCCTTTGTGATTTTATATCTTGATGTATGGTTAATGGATTTTGGTTTTATTTGTGGGGATTTGGAGTAGACTCGAGGGTCTACACCTTATGTTTTATGCAAGATTTTTGGTGCTTGATTAGGGGATCCGATCGAATGTCCCAGTTGGGGCAATGTCAGACTGTAGGGTTTGGACCGTTTTCTATTTTTCGTAGAATTCAACATACCAAACCATTTCGGTATGCCGTTTTTCTATCAGATTAGTTCCTCTGGTATAAATTCGATCATTCGATTTTGGACGATCGTCCGAATCAGGAGATTTCAGTTGATCGAACGAGCTAAGGTATATCGATTTTGGCTTGTGTGTTGACCGTTGACCTGATTTGGCCGACCGATCCAGATCGATCTACCAAACCAGGTATTTTCGGCATACCGAACCTGTTTTCAGCATGCCGAATCAGGGCCCAAATAAGTTTATAAAAAATCTGATTTCTAAGAGTTTTTCGGATTGGTTTGTTTGGCCCCATTCAGAGGGATTGTAGGCCATCAGTGGTAGTCTCTTGGGACTCTTGATGCGCCATTTTGGAAGAATTTTTGAAAGATATGAAAATGGTTTTGGAAATGGATTTCAATGAAATAGTTGGCCTGTTTTCGAAAATGTTTTCCTGGTTTTCTACGTGTGGGCCGAGACAGTGTGGGACCGTATCGTCGAGACCAAAGAATGTGACGACATTCTCGAGTGGTCGGGCGCGACTCCCTGGTCGAGTTTGGGGGGCGAGATACCTAAGGCTAAGGAGCGTCGGGTCCTAGAGCTATGAGACTCCTTAACTTTCGTCTCAATGCTGGAATTGTGGCCACGGGTTGAGGTGTCTTGTGGCACGACGGGGAGGTATGATACTCCTACTGTCGCTATGAGGACTGAGGCTCGGGTGTCGTCGGGTGTAGAGGTATGAAACTCCCTCTTGAGCACCGTGTGTGGAGGACGCTGTGAAGAGGTGTACCCTGTGGTGGCTAATGCGGGTGGGACACGTGCCTTGTAGTTGTAGCGTCTTAAGCGACAGGACAGCCTTCCTAAGGAGGGGTTGGCTTTTGAGGGTTCTCTAAAGAGGGAGAATCGCGGGACGGTGAACGCTCCTACATAGGGTGGTCGTCACCGTGGCAGTGCGAAACACCGTGGTCGCTCCTCGGCAGACTGCGTGTAGCCAGAGTTAGGTTGCCTAGCACTGGGCTTCCCGACTCACTATGTGTGGTTTTGGCCATCGAGGGCCTTTACTTGTGGTTTTGAGCTAGTAGAGCCCTAGTTGTGGTTTGCCAGTGTGGGCCTGACTTGTGAGGTTTTGAGAAAATAGTTTGCGAAATGAATTTAAAAGGAAAATTGATTATGTTTTTTTTTGTGGTTTTCTTGGGGTGCATACTGGGTGACTTTTCTCACTCATGCGTTTTCCTTGTGGTTTTGGTTTGTAGGTACAGACATGCGGTTGATTTAGCGTAGTGCATATAGTCTGGAGTCTCCTAGCCTCACACACAGGTTCTTGGTAGTTAGCTATTTACTGTTTGGCTTTAATTTTCCCATAATTTAATTTGTTCTAAATTATCGTGGACAATGAGGGACGTTACATCTCTTGACTATGGCTATGGTACTATATGGCCTAGGGTGCTGGTCAAGTTTGGGGTTAGAGTCCCCAAGTGTTCAGGCACCAAGAGCCGTTGTGAGGACGCACCCCATGCTGTGTAATATGATGATAAATTAAGGTTACGGTTAGGGAAGTTGGACTCCTACATGGAGTGATTCGCTACGGCAGTGCAGTAGGGTCAGAGTTGGAGCCTCGCTAACTACTTGTGGCTGGTTAGATGCCTATGGCCACGAGTGACTCGATGGGTTTTTACGTTGTGTGTGTGCATAGTTTTGAGCTAGAATCAAGCTATGATTTGGCTTGTGGTTTTGACCCAAATTCTAGCTATGATGTAACTTGTGATTTGAGCTAGATTCCAGCTGTGGTTTGGTTGTGATTTTGAACTGTGACTTGACTTGTGTTTTGTATTGGATTCTAACCAAGGATTGGTTTCGTAGATTGCATTGAAGTGGTTTTCAAGGATGCATGAGATTTAAAGAAAATGATGACTATGATTTGAAAAGGCATGATTTGTAAAATAGTCTTCTAGATACTTATACTTGGATTTGTCGATTCTGGCATTTCTTCTGATCAGAAATCATTCTGTTTGCCTTCTGTAATTTCTTGGTGTTACTTCTGTTTAGTTATTTTCTATACACTTTCAGTAGTTTTTCTAGCATTTCCAATCTTGAGTCTTTGTAGGCACATACTAGGTACCATTGATGTTACTCACACGTGTATTGCTTGTGATTTTTGTTTTCAAGTGCAATTCGAGAAGTGCAATCCACTCTTGGTGTATAATTAGGAGCCACATAGCCGCACACCACAATTCTAAGTAGAGGTAAATAGTTATGATTTTTCTTTATTAATTTTAGTCTTAGTAGTTAGTTAGTTGATATTAAATACTAGGTAGTATTGATACTAGTATGTAGTGTAATGGGGGCGTTATAGTTACTTTTGCCATAGATCGGCCACAAAATTGGACCGTGGCTAAGATTAAAATCTTAACAATTTTGCTACCACTTCATTTTCTCTTTTATTTCCTACGACACTACTCCACCCTCTACCCCAAAACCTCCCCAAAATCTTTGTCTCATCTTCCTCCACTCCAAAATTTTGCTCCTCCTCCTCCATTCTCCCTCTATCATCCTGTGACCATGTTGGTGGAACCCTACATGGCTCTCTTTACCGATGCGCGGAAACACAAGAGGAGTCCCGATACGGTCACAACGAAGATGGTGAATCCGGAGAAGAAGACTAGACTCGGAGACACCAAGGAAGGATGGGAAAGGATAAGGAAAGGAGTCGCCACCTAGTCTTTTAATGAAAAGACGAGGAAAACCAAACACAAAAGAAAACCAAGAAGAAAACAAGATGAAGAAAACATGAATTTCCGTGCCAAATGGATATAATGCACAAATCAATGTGGGCCAGAGAAAGGGTAAGGATTCTTGTTACACATGGGGAAGGGGTTAGGCACCCCCATGTGCCCGAGAAACTCGGTCTTTCTAGGTTTCCTACTTGCTAAATGGTCTATTGGATGTGTGCTTGCCTATTCTGAATGCTCATGCTAAAGATGACTAGAAAACATGCCAAATCAAAGTGAAGAAATAAAAAATAAAGGGAAAATATTAATCTGAGGGGCAAATGTAGGCATTGAGAATGCCACTTTACTATACGCTCATGGGTGATGAGGAAAATCATGAAAATCGAGAAAACTCTCAGAAAGCGTCACGCAAATTAGCGAAAACTCAAAGAAATCCGAGAAAATCAAATTGGGAAAATAATCCTCATTTGAGACAATGTCGGCATTGTTAAGCCTTTTAATGTACATCCTCGGGCGATAGAAAGCCAAATAAAATAGAAAATACGAAAATCGGGAGAAATTTGGGAAACGATGAGAAAACCAAGTTTGAAATGAGTTAGAAATACGTGCACGAAGAAAGGAAGAAGTCACGAGAAAACATGTATGAAAAAGTGCAACAAAATGTGCAAAACGCATGTGAGAGTGTAAAAATGTGAATTCTAGGGGCCTAAGTGCAAAAAACCCAAACTCTTAATGAAAACTGAAATTCTAAAGCTAAATCATCAAAAATACATAGAAAAACCCATTTCATGTAATTTTGAAGAAATCTGGGGTCAAATGTGCAAATCTGTGCATTTTTGGTCAAATTGAAGATTCCTAGGGGTCAAAATGCAATTTTGCCATTGAAACATGCATTTAATGTAATTCTATGGAAATTCAGGGTAAAATATGCAAGGAAAAAAAGTCCATGTTTGAAAATAGAATGTTTCAGGGGCAATTCAGTATGCATTCAGTGTGAAATCTATAAAGTTCAGGGGGCTAAAATGCAATTTAACTAGAGAAACATGCATTCAGAAGAGTTTCAGAAAAGTTTAGGGTTCTTTATGCAAAAAAGTTGGATTAAAATGCATGAAAAGAAACTCTGGGGGTTTTATCAAACTTTTAAGCCTGGAAAATATTATTTGGAAAACTCAGGGGGCACATTGCAATATTTTCAATTAAAACTTTATCCAAATGATTTAAGAAAAATGTGTAGGGACCTAAAAGTAAGAGAAAGGGCCTATTTGTAATTTAAAAAAGGACCTAAATGTAACAACACAAAAGGTTTAGAAATTTAATCAAAGAAAACTATTTTTTTTATTAAAAAGAAAATGATCGACGACCGTCAGAGATGCCTCTCCAAAGCATCCCAAGGCCTGATCGGAGATTAGAGGGCACAGCAAGCAAAAGGGGTGAAGAAGAAAGGGATCTGACGGTGTGGATGGAACATCGGACGACAAGAGGCAGTTGTCCATCCTCGTCACCGTCGAGACAACTCCGGCGACGGCGCTGGAGAAGGAGAAGACTCTGGAGGCAGCGGTGCGGCGATTCGAGGCTCCTGGAAGGTCGATAGTGTAGAGAGGAAGATTCCCCACTGATCTAGAGGGTGCTGCGATGCGCGGGACTCCCGATCGAGCTCCAACCACATGTCATCTTCTCCAGCGACGGTAACAACTTCTAGTAGCGTCGGGGGGCCCTGGGAGAGTAGGATGTCACTCCTGGTGGCTCTGGTGTGTTGGTGGCGGGCCGTGGAGTGATCCTGGATGATCAAAGAGGTGCGGCGGGGCTGGAGGCGGGCGTTCAGTCATGGTGAACAGTCTTCTTCTCCGGTGACGGCAATGTGGCGCGACTCCGGTGATCTTCTGGTGGTGGCTCCGAGAGGCAGTGAAGCGGCGTGCAAAGGGATGGATAAGCAGGAGGGAGGCCAGGAGAGGAAGACTTAATGCTTTGGGGCCAAGGTCGTGCCCTGGACCAGCACCCCCACCTAGGTCGCCGGAAAATGGCTTCGACGAGGCCTGGGGGCTGATTCCGACCAGAGGAAACCTCCGGACCTGTTGGAATCAATCAAGGAAGACAGAGGGAATCCTTGGAGAGCATTTCTAACATGAATTGAAGTCAGAAGAGTGTGTACCTGGCCTGGCAGTGTGGTGGATGGTCGGAGCTTGCCGGTGGCCGCCAGAGCTCGTCGAAGATGGCTGAGAACTCTAGTTTCTCACCTCCACGAGCTTCCTCTCTCTTCCAGGAATTCTCTGGTTGCTCTGGTTGGGAGGAAGAAGGCTTGGGGAGCTCTCCTCTCTTAATTTTTGCAAAAGTGCCCAAAAGTCCATTTCTACTTGCAAAAAGGGCTATATATAGGCTTGGCTAGTTGTTATGGCTAGAGTGGAAGGTGGTTATGGTGGTTAAGAAGTGGTGGGAAGTGGTTATGTTTGTTGGAGAGAAGTGGGAAGTAGTTATGTTTGTTGAAGAGAGGTGGGAAGTAGTTATGTTTGTTGGAGAGAAGTGAGAAGTAGTTATGTTTGTTTTCGTTGTCACATGAGTTTGTTAAATTAGTTAGGATGTAGTGGAAGTTAGTTAGGTTGTTGAGGTTTGACTTTAGGGTTTGGGGCTTGGCTTATGGTTTAAGGTTTGACTTAGAATTTGACCTAGGTTTTAAGGTTTGGATTAGGGTTTTGAATTTAATTTAGGTCCTAACTTAGGGTTTAAGGTTTGGATTAGGGTTTAACCTAGGTTTTAGGGTTTATCTATGTTTTAGGGCTTTGTTTCGTATTTAGGCTTTTTAGAGCCCAGTTGGGATTTTGTATGGTGCGCTAGTAAGGTGCACCAGTAAGATGCGCCAGTAAGATGCGCCAAACAGGTGCGCTAGTAAGGTGCGCCTGTCTGGTGCACTAGATAGGTGCGCCTGCATTGGTGGCTGTTGGAGTGAGGAGTGGCTGTTGGGTTTGGCCTATTTGCAAGCATATTGGGGGGTCTACACATCCTATGGCCTTGCACCCGCCATTTGCTCCTCCTCCTCCTATTCTCCCTCCGCCCTTTTCCTGTGCTTGCCTCCTCCTCCAATGCTCTTTTCACTCTCCCACGCCCTTCGATGCTCCTCTATTCTCCCTTTGCCCTTCTACACCCATCGGTTGCTCCATCTCCTTCAGTTCCCCCTTCACCCTTCTTTGTTGCACCTACCTCCTCCTCCAATTCTCCCTCTGCCCACTTGCATCCTCTGGTGCTCCTTTGTTCTCCCTCTGTCCTCCTGTGCCTTCTAGTACACACATTAAATACTATCTACAAGTATACTAGTGTACGACTTGAATGTTCACATTTGAATTACACACAGAATCCATGCTTTGATTTCATATAAATGAATGCATAGAATAAATGACTTTTTTTTACACGCAATAGATCTACAAAGAAATGAAATATGTTTTTTTTCTTGCAAATATAATTTTAACTAGATCTAGCCGCCAACCATGAATCTCAATGTCCACAAGCTTTTCTACGCTAGTGAAGGTCCAGAAAGACAAAAAAAATGAGGAGCACATTTAGTAATGTTTTTTGAGTAAAAAGCTTCACATAAAGGAAATAAAAAGAAAGCAAAATCAATGCTTCAATGATCTCTTTGTTTGTTGAACTATCTATTTATATAATGCTTGGTGTTCTTTCTGCAATCTTGCAACCATGTTTAAAAAAAATCCTTTATTGTAAATTTATTATTAGAGAAACAACTTTTTCCCCTACATATGAACAAGACAATTAAATTGACCATGAGGGATTTTTTGCTTGCTACTTCTCTTCTACCTTTCTATGGAGGTTGTTGTTCATTGCAGTCAAATGGCTCCTCCCATTCTATATCTATTTTAGACTGATGTTGCTATCTACTTTTGCTTATTGTATTTGTTGCTGCTGGATCCAACTCCACCTCTATTGTATGGTGACTCTAGAACTCTTTTTATTTTAATATTATGACTATTATATAACAAAAAGGTCAATTAAATTGACTAGATTTTTCAGTACTATAACGACCTCCAAATCGCTACATCCTAACATAGCCACATTTTTTATCGTTGATCACTAAACTAATTTCAAGCATAACAATTATATAAATAAAAGTACTATTAACTGAAACAAAATAAAACTACTCACTTACGTAGAATCCTTAATGTGTGGTCAAGAGACTTCATCTCTATATGCATTAGTAAACTTTTGCTCCTATTCTACATTTGTGAAAAACATCAAAACAAACACACATGAGTGATCACTGAAAGGTTACCCAACACACACCCCACCTAAACACACAAACAACTTAGCAATCAATTTGGAAGAAACAGGCACACCCATGCCTCAAACAGCTAAACCCTGGCATCTCACTTGAATGTCGAAGCACTACAACTCGTAATTTACCATTGCCTAGCAAGCAACACATTCTGTGAAACTATGTCTTTGAAACCATTTCCTTTTCTTTCTTTGGAAAACCATATGCATGCTTTTCAAACCCTTCATACACACTTGAAATGACTAGTCTTGCCAAATCAAGTCTATAACCACTCACATCCACTGAAACCATATCAAACACGAAATCTCTGCTACAAACGACATAGAAATCATATTTCAAAATCTAACACAAATTCATATTTAAAAAACCACAATGTCACTAACAGGTGCAAACACCATAAGCCTCAACAAACACTAGCCACAAGCAACCGTCAGGGACAAGGACCTCGAACCCACTACACAGTCAGAGACAGTCGCAACCATCAGAAGAACCCTCAACAATGTGTGGTGCTGCCTGGTGCTAAGCAACCAACACTGACCACAAGTAGTTGTTGAAGACTCAGGCTTCTCTCAAATGTACTGTCATGATGAACCACCTCATGTAGGAGTCCAATCGCCCTAATCACAACCTCACCGTATTATATATTACATAGCAGGGGGTATGTCCTACCGATGTTCTGTGGTACCTAAGCACCTAGGGACTCTAACCTTAGACCCGATCAGCATAGGCACTAAGGGTAGTCTACGTCCAAGCCTTGTAGTACCACAACCACGGTTTCAGTGCTTGAGCCTCGCTGGCTACTCGCCCTAGGCTTTAATAGCACCTACTAGTTTTGGTACCAGTAACAACTAGGATATCACGTCTAGCTATACAGAGGTCTTATACTCCCTAGGTTCGTTGCCACGACACCACTAAGTACAGACGGTACTCTAGGTCCTTGACACCTGGAACAAGTGGAGTGTTGTACCTCCAAGTCTAGTCGACATCTCGACCCAAGGATCTCAGCCTCGGCATTGTGAATGACAATCCATGAGTATTATACCTCTAAGATCGGACAGACATTTGTCTTAGCCTCTTGGTCTCACCACAATAGAAAACATCGAAAAACATTTTCTAAACGTTAAACAGAAGATTGGTGAGTCTTTCTGGAAATATCTTGATAGATTTAAGGATTTCCTAGCCTAGTGTCCACACCATGGAATAGAAAAGAGGAGACTATACCAAATAATTTATGAGGATTTAGATATTTCTACTAAGACCATGCTTGAATCTGTGTCAAGGAGCATTCATGAAAAAGAATGAGGATGAAGCATGGGAATTCCTAGGAGAATTGGCTGAGAAAACGATGCAGTGGGAGAATACAAATGACCAAGTAGTTGATAAACCTACACTCTCTAAAAGCGATATTCACTCGATAGAGTCTTCCATAACCACTGAAGCCAAATTTAACACACTAGCTCGTAGGTTAGAAGCTCTAGAGATGGAGAAAGCTCAAGTGAACCAAGTGTCTGAACAAATTCCTTGGTGTAAGGAATGTCACATTGTGGGTTATGTGATAGAATAATGTCCTTCTATAGGGGGTCAACACAATTTTGGACTTGAACAACTAAATGTAACCTTTGTTAGGCCTAAAAATGACCCATATGCCCCAATTTGTAATTCAGGATGGAGGAATCATCCTAATTTTTCTTGGAACCAGCAACCTCATCAAGGAAACAATAATTTTGCTTTCTCCCATGGCCAACAACAACACTCAAATCATTTTAGGCCAAACCATCCTGTCCAGCGACACTTTAATGCTGGATCACAACCCAACCCACCTCCAGGATTTAATGAGAATGAAAGGACACTGAGCACTCTAGAGAAAGGTGTGGAGGCCCTTCTCTAGTCCAACAATTATGCAACATCGAATCCACTTGATAGAGGAAGTCCACCCTACTAGAGATCCACAAAGGCGATTAAACCCTAAAATGAAGGAAGTGGTAAGGAAGGACATACTAAAGTGTCTTGATAATGGGATCATCTATTCCATCTCTGATAGCTCATGGGTAAGTCTTGTTCACGTAGTTCCAAAGAAATATGGAATAACTGTAATCCAAAATGATGACAATGAGCTTATTCCCACTCGCAGCCAAACTAGATGGTGAGTATGCATAGACTATAGGAAGTTGAATGCGGCAACTAAGAAAGGCCACTTTCCTTTGCCATTCATTGACTAGATGTTAGAACGGTTAGCCAACCATGAGTATTACTTTTTTCTTGATGGAAATTCTGACTATAACCAAATTCCCATTGCTCCTAAGGACTAAGAGAAAACCACTTTCACATGCCTTTTTGGAACATTTGCCTATCGTCACATGCCCTTTGGGCTATGCAATGCTCCAACAACTTTCTAAAGATGCATGGTGAGCATCTTCTCTAATCTAGTAGAAAGACTTCTAGAAATCTTCATGGATAACTTTTCCATCTTTGGGTCCACATTCTCTGAATGCCTTCGTCATCTCAAGTTGGTGTTAAAAAGATGCATAGAAAAGAATTTGATACTTAATTGGGAAAAATGTCACTTCATGATCCAACAAGGCATTGTTTTAGGCCATGTCATCTCAAAAAGAGGCATAAAGGTGAATAGAGCCAAGGTGGGCCTCATTGCGAAACTTCCTCCACCAAAAATAGTTAAGGACATTAGGGCTTTCCTAGGACATTAGGACTTTAGCAAGGTTACTAGGCCCTTAACCAATCTATTGTCCAAGGATATCCCTTTTGACTTCACCCATGAATGCCTTAAGGCATTTGAGCATCTCAAGGAGTTGACTTCGGCTCCTATCATTCACTCGCTTGTTTGGACTCAACCATTTGAGTTGATGTGTGATGCATCTGACTATGCAATTGGTGCTATTCTAGGTCAAAGGATTGACAAGTTATCACACGTGATCTACTATACAAGTAAGCCATTAAATGATGCACAGCTAAATTATTCCACCACCGAGAAAGAATTTTTAGCTTTCATTTTTGACTTAGAGAAGTTTCAATCTTACTTAATAAGATCTCACATCATTATCTACACTGATCATGCAGCATTGAAACACCTTTAAGCAAAGAAGGATGGAAAAGCTCGATTAATTAGGTGGATCCTTTTGCTTCAGGAATTTGATCTTAAAATTAGGAACAAAAAGGATTGTGAGAATATAGTAGCTAATCATTTGTTCCGTTTAAATCTTGAACCATCCAAAGACCCTCCAATCAATGATAGTTTCCCGGATGAGCAGTGTAGACACCCTAATTTTCTGATTTTGCAGGATGGAGATGTGGTGGCTGAGCTCTGACCTAACCAAGGCCCATTTAATTCATAGAAGCCCAATTGGGCCCATGAAGACCCACATAAGCCCATTGGACCCTGTTTGAGCCCACTTGGGCCCACAAGCCCATTTTAGGCCTATTTGACTTTATGGAAGCTCTTTCAGCCCATTTGGGCACATTTAACCCTAATTGGGCCCATGTGGGCCTAAGCCCGAATTGAGCCCAAAGCCCATAAAGATCAACAATTCAGTTTTTTCCTTCAACCCAACATTTCATTCATCCTTACCATATACATTAAAATCTTTTTTCTTCATTTAATCAAACTCTGCCAAAATCATATAGCCATATTCACTGGACCCATTTTCCTTTACTAGATTCCACACGAAATCAACCTGAACCCACCTCCTTACTGAGCTCATCATCTCACCATCGATCCAGCCAGCAAATCAGAACTCCCTCAGCCATTGGATCACCAAAGAAGCCAGGATCGCCGTCCATCTCTGTCGGCGAGCAAGGGAGCAGACTGAAGTGTGTGGGGGACAACCGTTCGCTGTCTGCTGAGCTATCATAACGGCGATCGGAGTTGGTTATCCCAGTTTGTTGTGTGTCGCGTGACTGGCCAGAGAATTTGTTGGGTTCCGGCGACTTATAAAAGGAGAAGAGGAGCATAGTTCATAACACACGCGACAAACACCCAGAGACCTTGAGCACCTGAGAGTTGAGAATTGAGAGTGAGAAGGAGAAGGGCAGAGCCAGAGCCAAAGCCATCGCGGAGGAGGAGACCAGTCACTTCCAGAGTTCCGGCGAGTCGTCTTTGTTCAGGTATACCCACTGATCCCTCTTAATTGTCTGAGTTTTTGCTTCTCAAGCCTTCTTCTCTCTTTCTGGGGTGTTTCCAATGGATCCAGAGGGATCCCTTGGCCTACGGCGCTCCGCTATGCCCCGTCGTCGCCATACTCCGGCGACTGGGGTGGGGGGGGGGGGGGG
>JAMKQA010043682.1:0-15296 GCA_024699735.1 Posidonia australis | reverse complement strand
TAAATCACAAAATTAAGAAATTAAATTAAACCCAATTAAAATCCAAAATTAAAATCCTAAAATGTCCAACAAATTCCAAAAATGAAATCAAAACAAAAATCCAAATAAAAAGCCTAATTCGTAGGCCCAAAACCATCCCAACAAGCCCAATGCATTCTTAAACCATAAAACCATATAAAAGTTCAAAAAAAATTCCGACGAACTCCTGATTTTCCGGCGAGAACTCCAGCGAGCAATTCCGAGAAATCCGGACCAAATCTCGGCCTCCGAGATTCTTGGCCAACCACCTCCAGCTCACGCCCGATCCAACGACGTTGATGGGCTGAGGGGAGGAAGATACACGGCGGAGAATCACCTCGCTGGAGTATAAAGGAGTTCACCGTCAACAAAAAAAGGAGGCTTTTTTATCTTTCTTCCAAGCCTTTCGAGAGAGTTTCAGACCTTCAGAGCCACCCTCTCGTCTCCAGAGTCCAGCCACCAGCAAACCAGAGCCCCAGAGCATCGTCGGAGGTGCACGTTGCCGTCCAGCCACCGCCGGAGCCCGCAGACAGCCACTAGGTCTCCCTCCTCCTCTTCTATTTCATTCCAGGCATGCCCCCTTAGCACCCCCTAAGCCTCCAGGACGTGTCAAGGGAGCGCCAAGCTTCCCCACGGCCATCGTCCCCACCTCCGGCGATGGGTTCACCATCTACGGCGGAGCCCAATCCAGCCAGGCTCCCACGGAGCCCTCTCCTCCACTTTTCTTCTTCTTCCCCCTCTCCTCTACTCTCCTCCTCCTCATCCCTAGAGAATCTGTGCCCTCAACAGAAGCCCAGCATCACGCCCTCACCACCGCGCCGTCACCGCTCCCGCAGATGCCACCGCACGTCGGCGAGGATTCCCACGCCGCTCCAGCCACTCCCGTTCCACGCCGAAGCCTCCGGAGGATGCCCCGCCGCGCGCCAAGCACTCCCGTACCGCTCTGCTGTCGCCCCTACGCTCCGCGACGACCCAGCCACCGCCGCAGTCCGCCTCGCCGGAGCATGAGGTGGGGGAACGCTCCAGATTTCACCGCGCCTCGCCTGCGCCCCCGTCAGCCTCGCCGTGCCCCCGCGACGCACCCCGGGCCTCCGCCGCGCCGCTCCAGCCTACGGATCACCGCCAGGAACGCCACCTTCTTCTCCGGCGGCATCAAAGGCGCCTCACTGGAGCTCGAGGTGGGCGGCCACTTCCGACCGTCACGCCTTCGATCCGCTCCGTTGGATCTTCCTGGAATGTCCTCTTCTTGCTTCTCACGAAGTCAGATCTAAGATCGGACATCCGAGGAGCGCTTTTTGGTGCCCCTTGATGGTCGCCGGCGGCGAGCTCTGTCGCCGACGACCGTCGATCTTTTAGAAAAAAAAAACATTTTAACTTTTTATTTTAAATAAAATCCGGAGTTTATGTTTTTATTGCAAGTATGTCCTGGAATTACTTTCTGGTCCTTTTATTGCATATAGGTCCTGCAATCATTTTTCTAAAATGTTTCGAATAATGTTTTAACTGAAAATATTGCATTTTTTACCCTGAACATTTTAACAATGTTTTCTGAATTTAAAACTTTAATAAAAGCCCCCAGAGTTTTTTGAAACATGTTTTCCTTCAGACATTTTGCTAAAAGGACCCTGTACTTTCCTAAAAACTTCCTGTAAGTTCATATTCACTGGGAAAATTGCATTTAGGCCCCTACATGTTTCAAAAACTCTCTAGATAGTTGTTTTTGTTGGTTAAATTACATGTTAGCCCTCATATTTCTCTGAAACTTTTCCAGATGCATGTTTTCACTGGGAAAATTGCATTTAGGCCCCTGATTGTTTCAAAAACTCTCTGGATAGTTGTTTTTGTTGGTTAATTTGCATGTTAGCCCTCACACTTCTCTGAAACTTTTCCAGAAGCATGTTTTCACTGGGAAAATTGCATTTAGGCCCTTACATGTTTCAAAAACTCTCTGGATAGTTGTTTTTGTTGGTTAAATTGCATGTTAGCCCTCATATTTCTCTGAAACTTATCCTTGCGCCTTCGCCGTCATCGACATGGCTGTAATCTCCTCCCCTACCCCCTCCCTTCGGGTCAAGCTCAGGCACGGACACAGTCACAGATTCCTATTACGCATGGGGAATGTTTTAAGCACCCCCACACGCTCGAGGAACTCAATCTTTCTAGTCTGATTCGCTAGCTAGAGACTAAATGAATGTTTGCTATGCTTAGATTGTGCTCTAATCATGCTAATATGAATACCCTAAAGAGACTAGATGGATGTGCGAGATGGTATGCGAAAACTGTGAAGAAATCCACATGAAATGATGAAATCACAAAATACGATACAACAAAGAAAATCACATGAAATGACAAGGTTCTGGGCGAGAATGACTTGAAAAATCACACAGGTCTCAAGAATGTCAATAATGCAACTGACTCAAGTCATCTAAGTTAAAGAAAACATCACGAAAAATAAGATGGGAAAATTGCAAAGAAGTCTACATAAAACAGGTAAACTATGCCATGTGAAAAAATTCACATAAAATGACAACGTTTGTGGAAAGAATACTCTGGAAAACCACACTAACATCAAGGGCATCAAAAATGCAATAGACCCAAACCATTAGAATCGTGGAAAACACCACAGAAATTGAGATGGAAAAATTACGAAGAAGGCCACGTAAAATGGGTAAACTATGACATGTGAAGAAAATCACATAAAATGACGATGTTTATGGACATAATGTTCAGGAAAACCATAATGACATCAAAAGATCAAAAGTGGGGTCAACCCAAGTCATCGAAATCACGGAAGAGGTCGTGAAAATCAAAAAGGGAAAATAATCCGTAATGGGGCCAATGTCGGCTTGTTAATGTACACCCTCGGGCGATGAAATCCAAATCAAATCGAAAAAGTTTGAAAACGTGGAAAAAAGATAGTCAAATCGAATATCAAATGAAGGAATCCGAAGACCGGTAGGAGAAAAATCCATGGAAGAATATATGAGATGCAGACTTATTCAAAAAAAATGGACCAATGTGCAAATACAGCGAAAACTATGTAGAATGCATGAAAATGTACCTAAATGGGTATGAGATACTAAGGAATGACTTAAACAGAAATTATGCATGACTTGGTGCAATAACTAACATGTATGTGCACAAATTGATGACATAGGGGTAATTTGGACATTTTAGTGGTCAAATATGATAAATGCATGTATGGGGATAATGCATGATCTAAGAAATGCCAAAATGTATGCAAGATGTCAAGAAAAAGAAAACATGCAAAGGAAAAGGTCTTAAAAATAATAAAACGATGTAAACACAATAAGGGACAAGTATAAGGACTAAAACACAAAATTCATAGAAAAGGGTGAAAATTTGGATTAAAATACATTCAGAGACTTCTATCCTAGTGTGCAGATGAAGGATCAAAAGAAAAAGTGGCACTGAGATGTAGGAGAATGGCACCTAGATAATTTCCTGAAAACTCATGATCTAATGTGAAAATTTCACAAAAAGGAAAAAATATGGTTAAAATGTGCTTAGAAAGTCATATCTTAATGCTAGGATGTAGGATTTAAAGAAAATGTGGCTCTGTGGTGTGACATGTGTGAAAATTGCACTTTTTGTAATTTCTTGAAAATTTAGGGTCTACTATGCAAAATTCACACATAAAGTGCAAATTTGACTAAAATGTGAAGTTAGAATTTCATTTATATTACAAACATGGTTTTTGGATGAAAACTCTATTCGGGTGGTGATTTACAAGCACATGTGATTAATAAATGTAAAACATGTCAAAATATGATTTAAGATACAATTAAAACTATGGTTATTAATTTAAGAAAACACTCAGGGCCCTGGATAAAAATGATCCTGTCCAAAAAACATTATAGATTGAGTTCAGGGGCTGACTTGCAAAATTTCAGGACCTAAATGCAATAGAAATCAAATTTTTTACATAATCTGTGTAATTATGAAGTTTCTTAGGGTCAGAATGCAAATTTTACCAAGGAAAACTCATATTTAAAAACTCTAGGGGTTCAATACAAAAATCAGGACTTAAATGCAAAGAAAACATGATCTCAGGGGCTTAAGTGTGATAACACATGCATGAATAGAATTGAAAATGGAATTAAAAATTAAATAGGATAAAATGTGCAATATTTACAATGCAATTTTAGAAAAGGAGAATTCAGGGGTCAAAAAATAAATTCCTAGGACTCAATTGCAAAAGAAACATGAATGTAGGGGTCTAAATGTGAAGAAATAAACATTTATGGGAGTAACATGAAATTAAAATTTAAACATGACAAATCATGCAATATTTACAAGAATAATAAAGGAATGAAACATGATTCTAGGGATTAAACACAAAATACAGGACCTAAATGTAATAAAAAAGGACCCAAGAGTAATAAAAAATGACCTAGATGCAAGAAAGGACCTAGATGTAAGAAAAAAGAACCTGGATGCAAGATCTGAGGACTTAAAAAGAAATGCGAGGGACTTAAATGTAAATTCCTAAAACTACAAGGCCTAGACTAGAAACCTCCCCTTCGAAGTTCACTGGCGGATCGCTGACGTCTTCACTTCGACACGAACTCCAGTGGGCCTCCGGTGGTGGGTTCGTGACTGGAGGGTTCTGGTGATGGTTAGGGAAGTTGAAGGGAGGCATTGTGGGAATCTCTAGCGGATCGAATGGGGCTGGAATGGCCTGTGGTGCCTCCCCCACCTCTGACTCTGGCGAGTTGCAGTCGACATTGGAGAAGATGACAGCGGAGTGGTTGATAACGGGGAGGGCGCTGGGATGACGTGGTGGCGAGCGAAGGAGCTTCCCAGCAGCATGGTGGACACTCCAGAGGAGCCAGAGGGGATTGCGGACGTATAGCTGTTGCAGGGCAGCAGCGACGGCGTGCTTCTAGCCGTGAGAGGCCAACTGAACTCTTCCTGAGCGATGGGAGCTTAGGGAGGAGGAGAACGAAAAGGGAGGGGAGGCCCATGGGGCCTCCCATGGATCCAGGAGGCCACTGGCCTCGTCGGTGGTGGTGAACCCATCACCGAAGGCGGAGACGACGACGGGTTGGGCTGGCCAAGTCCGAGGAAGCACGATCTAGAGGAGAAGAGAGAGGTCTACAGGCTTAAAGGGACTTGCTTGAGATTGAAAATGAGGGGAAAGGAGTACTTGGTAAGCGGTGTTGTCCTCTCCAATGATGATCGACGGAGGTGCTGCTCTCTAGTGGACACTCTGGTCGCTGAAGTCTGGGGCCTCTGGGGTAAGAAAATGGCTGGGTGACGTGGAGAGTTCGAGGAGTTCTCTAGGTGCTCAAACAAGGGAAGGATCAGTGGCAAACAGTGAGGACTATCAGCGACAGAGGCTTTTCTCCGACAAGGCTCCCTCAGTTTCTCCTCTAGTCTTTAGCACTCTTTCCGATCAATCTCTCTCTTTTTTTTTGATCAGTGATTTCCTCTGCTTCTAAGAGAGGTGGAAGGCACGGGGAGGATCGTGGAATCGTGGCTGGCAGTTGGGGAAGGAAGGAGATGGGTTAGTTGGGTGTCGTGAGGTCGCCAGAATTATTTTGGGTGATTGAAGAAGAAAATGGATGTATTGGGCAGGATGGGCCTGTGATCTGGCCTTTTGTCTTTTGGGCTTTTTTTTCTTTTGTTTTTATTGTTAGGGATTTTTAAGGGGTTTTGGGTGATAGATTTTGGTTTTTAATTGGGTTTTGATTAAATTTGGTTTTGTGATTTTTAATTGATTTTTTTGATTTTTTAAGGTTTAAATTAGAGATTCTTTGGATTTTAATTTAAATTAGGCTTTTGAGTTTGCTTAAGTGATTGTGAATTAGGGTTTTTAGGGTTTTGAGTTTTTGGTTTTAGGTTTTGATTTTTGGTTTTTAACTAGGTTTATGATTTTGATTTTGTGATTTTAATTTAGGTTTTAATTACTTGGTTTTAGATTAAATTTTTTAGGATTATTGTTTTTTTCCTTTTAGGGTTTTTGTGATTTAGGGCTTAGGGATTTTAAAGTTTATTTCACTTAGGTTTTTTTTGCGGTTTTAATTAAATTCTTCGATTTTATGATTCAAGGTTTAATTAATTAGCTTCAAATTTGGTTTTTAATTATTTTAGGGGTTTTTTAGGGTTTTGGATTTTAATTAGAGTTTTTAATTTAAATTAGGGTTTTTGGGTTTTAATTAAGGGTTTTTGGGTTCTAATTAAGGATTTTTTAGTTTAATTAGGATTTTTTAGTTTAATTAGGGTTTTTGTGTTTTAATTAAGCATTTTTTTAGGATTTTGAGTTTAATTTAGGTTTTTTTAAAATTTAAATGGATTAAAGTCAGTTAAATGGATTTTATTTGATTTTGTCTTTAATTAGGGTTTTCACTTGATTAATTTGGATTTTAAGTGGATTTAAGTGAATTTTGTTTAATTTTGGTTTTAATTAGGGTTTTACTTAATTAATTAGGTTTTTAATGAATTTAGGTGGATTTTTTAAAATTTTGGTTTTAATTAGGGTTTTACTTAATTAATTAGGGTTTTAAGTGGATTTTGGTGGATTTTGTTTAATTTTGGTTTTAATTGGGGTTTTACTTAATTAATTAGGGTTTTAAATGTTTTAAATGAATTTTATTTGGTTTTGATTCTTAATTATTGGTTTTTGCTTTAATTAGGTTAGAGTGGGTTTGTGTGGACTTAATTGGCTTGAGGGTTTAGGGTTTTGGTAAAGTTAGAGTTTAGGGGCGGTGGTTGCAACCAGTGCATCTTCCAAAGGAGCCTGCTACCAAGTGACTGCAAAATCGGGGTGTCTACAGATGCCCCTCCCTGAGCGAAGTCGAGGGATGGAGGGGACCGAGACCGATGCTCAGGGTTGACAAGACACTCCACTTGAGTCTACGGGAGAGTAGTATTTACTGTAGGGTCGTGAACCACTTATTTGGCGGATGCATCGAAAGTCTTGATTCGGGGCCATGCATGATGCTGATGCAAAAGGGTTGACCCTGATGATAGGTGATGCATGAGGGCGATCCTGATGCAAAGGTTGATGCTGGTGACGAGAAGGTTGCCTGTCAACTCACGAAAGGGAGCGTGAGGGATTTCCTTGCTCGTACTAAGGGATGCCAAGATTGTCGGGCTCGCCACACGACAGGGGGAACCTGGTGAATGACAGACCTTTCGGCTCGAAAGGATGCACGGCAAGATATCAGACTCGTCGACTAAGGAAAGACTGATGATGGATGTCATCTGGATAGTTTGGGGGTATCAGCTCGCTTCTGACAATATGTCGGTCGTCAACCAGATAGTTCGGGGTATCAGCCCGCTCTTAACAAGATGACGGTCATCAACCGAATAGTTCGGGGTATCAACCCGCTCGTGAAAAGATGACGGTCGTCAACCAGATAGTTCAGGGTATCAGCCTAAGGAAAGGGGCACTAGGTAAGACTATAAGGCTTGCAAACTGAGGGACAAAGCATGATAAGTTGACAGACCTACCGACCGAATAGTTCGGGTTATCAGCCCAAGGAAAAGAGGAAGATAATTTACTTTGATTCCATCCGTTTAGAGTGGAACTCAAAAACAAAGGGGTGGCATCGAGATTCGCCCGTCCGGATCGAACCTGGGATGGGACCATTTAGACTTCGTCTGGTAGTCTAGAAGAAGATGGAAAAGGGTAGCCTTGAATCTGCCTGTTAGGGTTGGAATTCAAAGGCATGGGGTGACACCGAGATTCGTTTGTTCGGATCGAATCTGGGATGGGACCATCTAGACTTCGTCTGGTAGTCTAGAAGAAGATGAAAAGGGGTGCCTTGAATCCACCAGTCAGGGTCGGAATTCCGAGGCAAAATGAGTGGCATCGAGATTCGTCCGTCTGGATCGAATCTAGGATGGGACCATCTAGATTTTGTCCGGTAGTCTAGAAGAAGATGGAAAAGGGTAGCCTTGAATCCACCTATCAGGGTCGGAATTCAAAGGCAAGGGGTGGGACCGAGATTCGATCGTTCGGATCGAATCTGGGATGGGACCATCTAGACTCCGTCTGGTAGTCTAGAAGAATATGAAAACGGGTGCCTTGAATCCACTAGTTAGGGTCGGAATTCGAAGGCAAAAAAGGTGGCACCGAGATTTGTCCGTCTGGATCGAATATGGGATGGGACCATCTAAACTCTGTCCGGTAGTCTAGAAGAAGGTGAAAAAGGGTGCCTTGAATCCACCAGTCAAGGTCGGAATTCAGAGGCAAAGGGGGTGGCACTGAGATTCGTCCGTCCTAATCAAATCTGGGATGAGACCATCTAGACTCTGTTCGGTAGTCTAAAAGACGATGAAAAAGGGTAGCCTTGAGTCCACTTGTCAGGGTTAGAATTCAAAGGCAAGGGGTGGCACCGAGCTTCGTCTGTTGTGATCGAATCTGTGATGGGACCATCTAGACTCCGTACGGTAGTTTAGAAGAAGATGAAAAAGGGAGCCTTGAATCCATTAGTTAGGGTCAGAATTCAGAGGCAAAGGGGGTGACATCAAGACTCGTTCATCCGGATCGAATATGGGATGAGACCATCTAGAATCCGTCCGATAGTCTAGAAGAAGATGGAAAAGGGGTGCCTTGAATCCACCTATCAGGGTTGGAATTCAAAGGCAAAGAGGTGGCACTGAGATTCATCCATCCGGATTGAATCTGGGATGGGACCATCTAGACTCTGTCTAGTAGTCTAGAAGAAGATGAAAAAGGGTAGCCTCGAATCCGCCTGTCAGGGTTGGAATTCAAAGGCAAGGGGTGGCATCGAGATTTGTCCGTCCAGATCGAATCTGGGATGAGACCATCTAGACTCTGTCAAGTAGTCTAGAAGAAGATGGAAAAGGATAGCCTTGAATCGACTGCCTATCAGGGTCAGAATTCAAAGGCAAGGGGTGGCACCAAAATTCGTCTGTCCAGTTCGAACCTGGGATGGGACCATCTAGGCTCTATCTGATAGCCTAGAAGAAGATGGAAAAATGGCCTTGAATCTGCCAGTCAGCTTCGGAATTCAAAGCCAAGAGGGTGACACTGAGTTTCGTCTGTCTGGATCGAACATGGGATGGGACCATCTAGACTCTGTTCGGTAGTCTAGAAGAAAATGGAAAGGGGTGCCTTGAATCCGCCTTTCAGGGTCGGAATTCAAAGGCAAGTGGTGGCACTGAGATTTGTTCGTCCGAATCGAACCTGGGATGGGACCATCTAGTCTCCGTCTGGTAGTCTAGAAGAAAATGGAAAAGGGGTGCCTTGAATCAGCCTATCAGGGTTGAAATTCAAAGGCAAAGGGTGGCACTGAGATTCATCAATCCGGATCGAACCTGGGATGGGACCATCTAGACTCTGTTCGGTAGTCTAGAAGAAGATGGAAAAGGGGTGCCTTGAATCCGCCTGTTGGGGTCGAAATTCAAAGGCAAAGGGTGGCATCGAGATTTGTCCGTCCAGATCGAACCTGGGATGGGACCATTTAGACTCTGTCTGGTAGCCTAGAAGAAGATGGAAAAGTGGCATTGAATCCACCAGTCAGGATTGGAATTCAAAGGCAAGGGGGTGGCACCGAGATTCGTCCATCCTGATCGAATCTGGGATGGGACCATGTAGACTCTGTTCGATAGTCTTGATGAAGATGGAAAAGGGGTGCCTTGAATCTGCCTATCTAGGTCGAAATTCAAAGGCAAAGGTGGCACCAAGATTCATTCGTCTAGATTGAACCTGGGATGGGACCATCTAGACTCTGTCCAGTAGTTTAGAAGAAGATGGAAAAGGGAGGCCTTGAATCCGCCTGTTAGGCTCAAAATTCAAAGGCAAAGGGTGGCACCGAGATTCGTCCGTCCGGATCAAATTTGGGATGGGACCATCTAGACTCCGTCTAGTAGCCTAGAGGAAAATGGAAAGTGTAGCCTTGAATCTGCCTGTCAGGATCAGAATTCACAAGCAAAAGGGGTGGCACTGAGATTCGTCTGTCTGGATCAAACCTACGATGGGACCATCTAGACTCCGTCCGGTAGTCTAGAAGAAGATGAAAAAATGGGTGCCTTGAATCTGCCTGTCAGGGTCGGAATTCAAAGGCAAATGGGGTGGCACCGAGATTCGTTTGTCCAGATCGAACTTGGGATGGATACTGGGATCCCCCCTACCTGGTACAGAAGTCTATGACAGCTTCATTTGTCTAGGCTTTGGTGCCAAATCAAAATAATATTCTCAACTATTTGTTGGGCACCCCTAGTGTTAGGTCGATAGGCAGAAGTTTGAACCAGCCAAGCACATGTTACAGTCATGACAATTCCAGCTTCAAATCAACCATAAGCATCCAATCAAACTGATACAAGTGTTTCAATGAGCGCACTATAGTAATCGAATACAATGCAGTGATTATATTGTTCAACAAATAGTACGACACAAATATCAAGATTCTGCATCATCCCTGGACCGCTTAAAGCCTTTAGCCTTGGTAAACAATGTATGGCTTGGAGTTGCTCCACAGATCGGCCAGGTTTCTTCAATTTTGGCTTTATAATCAGCTGAACAACCCTTCCCTTTTATGACTGTGAGACTGTCCAATCGGATGGAGCCATTTAACAAACGTGATAGCTCCTTAGTCATGGCATAAGTGCTCAACGGGTACTCCTGAAAGCAAGCTGGCATTAACCCTTGAACGAAGGAATCCCGTTGGTATCCGAACTGCTGCATCACCCGAATTGGATGATACTCAACACCACCAGTCAGCCTCGGTAGGATGATAAGCTACATGTTGACAGTATTGAAGAAAGCCTCGAAGTTATGAGTTGCTGAAGGAATGATGCGCCAGGTCACCTTGTCTTCTGTCAAGCTCTCCAGCCACTCATACTCCTTGTGAACTAATGTGAGGGTGCGAGCGTGACTGCTTTGGCAATAAGATTCAAAGACTGACCGTTGAGGGCGTAAGATCTCCACACCCAGATGAGCGGCCAACCACACTTGTACAAAACCTCCGCAACCATAGAAATGTCAACAACGACGTATTGACCGGTCTAGGGCCTGGTAAATCTTTGCCAGGATAACTGGAACCAAGTCCATCTGACGGGTTACCATTACCAAAGCAATCTCTGTAACCTCGATGTTCACAATGGTCCGTCATAACTCATTGCCCAAGGAGGTGTGTATCTCGACCACCTTGTCAAAGTATGCCAATTGTAACATTGGAGTTGGCCCATCAGTACAGATGAGTTGACGACCACAATCGCCGATTGACAGGCCGGTCAGTTCACTCAATACTGAGGACTATCCGTCTCGCCGCATAAACACAGTAGGCCCCATAAGCTTATGCAGACAACACATCTGGAGGACCTCCTCCAAAGTGGGAGTCAATTCAATTCTTCCGAAGTGGAATACATGGGTAGCGGGCTTCTAGAACTGGATAGCTGCACACAAAAGGTATCGAGAAACCTCCACTCTTGTAATATCCAAGAATTTTGAGGGGATACCCCAAGTTCGCAGCTTGTCACGATCATTGTCCATCAATTTCCCAATCCATATCCGCAGAACATCTAAGCAATGTACCGGTACAACCATCATGGGGAAACCCATGATCGAATAGGGAAACTTCAGCTTCTCTTGACTAAGGCCACTCCAGACTGAAAAGAAGAACTCATGCGGAACATTATCAAAATATTTGCCTTCAATTAGACAAATGGCTTTGATCCATACAATCATAATTTAAGAAGTCTGATGCAGATAGAAAATGCTACATAAATGCTTGGAAAATCAGGAAGAGCAACCCAAGGCTGTGGAAACCATTCGATGACCATCGGGAGATAGCAAACCGAACTACAGGCTAATGAGTGGTTCAATTAGAGTGCCAAGCCTCGATAAAAGATCCATGTCGCCGTCTAGACCTGATCAAGTGTCAAATCAATGAGAAATGACCATCAAACCTTGATGACCGAGATTGTTTGGTGACAGAGCCGACATGGAGTATTCAAGGAATCAACCATTCCACTTAACCCCAAGAGTAATACAATACAGTTTGATGATAATGTTTACTCTGCTGGAATGATTACTTTGAAGTTATATACAAGACATAGAATGGATCTTGCTAAGTCTGCAGGAACATGACTAAGGTTGGAAGTTGTGATTATAACCCCCTAATACTCCGCCATGAATCGTCATGTTTTGTGATTCATCTCTCTTGGATTTATCAGAGATCCTATTCTGATCTCAGAGGGATATGGTTTTCAATGTCCTCGTTCTTGGGCTCGAGCAATAGAGCGGTTAGCGTGTCCTAGATGAAGATACTATCCCAAAGAGGGTCAACCAATAGGCAACCGACATGCCCCTGATTGACAAGGGATGGTGTCACCATAAAGGCAGCTGACATGCCATTGGTGTACAGTATCTCTTGCTAGGTTTTTAGCCAAAGAGTAGTTGGCATCCCCTTGATTGACGAAGGAGGTTGTCACCATAAAGGCAGCTCGCATGCCCCTGGAGTACAATGTCCTTTGCTAGAATTTTAGCCAAAGAGTAGCTGACATTCCCTTGACTTAAGATCTAGCATGACCTTACAAAGTGAATGAATGATAATGAATGTAGGAATGGTAGTGTCATATTATATCACCCTCAAGATTTGGAATGCTAATGATGCTTGTTATGAGGAGCGGAGAAGACCTCGATTCATAAGACACTACCTAGACTTTCAGGCTGTTGGTGGCTCTCTAGAATGGATGATTTAGTAGGTTAGGCCTTGTGTCAAACTCTTGGAGACTTAACCTACTTTTTTGACTTTTGACTCATTTCTTTTCTCCCTCTTAGGCTTGTAGGCTCGCTCTAACCCTTGTTTGGAGGTAATGGGCATCCAAATTCGGAGGGAACTGGTGGAATTGTATACAAGGGGTGGCTAGTCCCTTTGGTCATTTGAATTCTTTGGATGCTTGCTTCAACTCCTCTCCAAGGTAAGTGACAAGGATAGAGTTAGCCTACTTGCCTCTCTCTTAGTGCTAGCTTTTGTCTTCGACTTCTGTCTCCTTTTTTTTTTCCTTTGTGCCCTTGTCGATATGTTTATTTTTCTATTTTGGCTCACACTCATGCTTGCTCCTAACATTTCATCTTTCTCTAAATGTGTAAGTCCTTAGGGAGTTTGGGCATTTCGCCTAACCATGGTCAAATGGTGGCTCCCTCGCTCGCTAGAGTGTCTTGGTAGTATCAACTGAAGAGCTTCTCAAACAGGCTAGCTATTCCGATTTTCATCATCAGGCTTTAATGCTGATGCACTTATGCATGGATGCATGTTTTTTTTTTTCTTCATGTGCTTTTTGGTACAATGCGTGCATAATGAGTGCAAAAAGGAAAAAAAAACATGAGTGCGAGATGAAGCAAAATGTGTGAATAGAAAGAATAAAACATGTGCGAATGCAGCTAGAAAGCTTTGCAAGGCAAGGATGTGCTCTCCATCATTAGTAGTATTTCTTTAGGTAACATGAATTGACCGGCTCTGACTGCTCAATGTGGTCCATGTCTTCGATGATTACCGCTCCCCAGAGAACACTTGTTTGATGATATAAGGGCTATGCCAATTAAGTCTGAATTTGTTGTGAGTGTCAGGGAGATGGATGGCCCTTAAGACCAAGTCTCCAGGCGCAAAGCTCTTAGGACGGACTTTCTTCTGGTAGGATCTTGCTATCCTCCTTTGATAACATTGAGCATGGTGTAGGGCCTGCAGTCGATGTTCATCTATCAAATTCAACTGCGCAAAGCGATCACCCAACCATTCAGCCTCTTCAAGTTTTGTTTCTTTCAAGATCCTCAAAGAAGGGATTTCCACCTCGACCGGTAGCACGACCTCCATGCCATAGACTAAAGAAAAAGGAGTGGCGCCTGTGGATGTCCGGATAGAAGTTCGATATGCCCACAATGCATAGGGAAGCTTTTCATTCTAATCCTTGTGAGTCTCTGCCATCTTCTTTAGTATCTTGGTAATGTTCTTGTTGGCTGATTCAACCGCTCCATTCATCTGGGGGCGATAAGGTGAAGAACGGTGATGCTTAATGTTGAAATTATGTAAATAATCTTCGACCCTCTTGGCTATAAAGTTTTTCCCATTATCTAATATTATTGCGTGCGGAATCCCATATCGGAATATGATGTTATTCTTCAAGAACTTCTTTGTTACTGTAGTAGTGACAGTCTTGTAAGACACTGCTTCGACCCACTTTGTGAAGTAATCGATGGCCACCAGAATGAAACGATGCCCATTAGATGTTGCCAGATGAATGGCACCGACAACGTCAATTCCCCAGGTGGAGAAAGGCCATGGTGACGACATATTGTGAAGTTGTTGCGGGGGAGCATGGATTAGATTCCCATGGATCTAGCAGGTGTGACACCTTCACACAAATTGACAGCAATCTGCCTCCATGGACGACCAATAATAGCCTTGCAACATGATCTTCATGGTCAACAGAACTCCATTCATGTGCGACCCGCATTTCCCAACATGGACTTGTAACATGATGGCATCGGCCTCCTTCCTATCCAAGCATCTCAAGAGCATTTGGTTATAGGATCTCCTGTACAAATGGTCGGGCTCTAGTACATAGCTAGATGCCAAGTGTTTCAATGTCCGTGCTTTTGTTGCTGACACCTGAGGTGGGAGGTTCCCGGTTTCTAGAAGAATCTTAATGTCAAGGTACCATAGGAGCTTTTCCTATGGGTCTGCTTCCTCTATGCTCATGCAGTGTGCTGGTTGATCCATGCATGTAACTGACACATCCACTGCACGGTCTTCTGGTATCGAGAGCCAAGACGCTAAGGTTGCCAAGGCATCTACGTAGGCATTCTTGGCCCTATTCATAAAGGAAAAATGAACCTCTTGGAATTCTGCCACGAGCTTCATATGATGGGCATAGTATTGGATGAGCTTTTGATCTTTGGTCTTCCAGTTGCCGTTTGTTGGAAAAATCCTTAATACATTTTGATGATAACAAATGCCTATTGATTATTTGACAAAATAATCACTTAAGAAAATCTGATATACTCAAGTACTGAATATAAAAATCATTTATCAAAGGCACAGTAGTCATATATAAGTAATAGTTATATGATTGGATTAATATGCAGTTTAAAGTCCTTTTTGTAGCTTATATACATTTCGGCAAACCGAATTATTTCGGCAAACCGAATTATTTCGGCAAACCGAATTATTTCGGTATACCGAATCAGGGTTTTTCGGTACATCCTTCGGAGCACCGAAATTCAAAAAGAATTAAAGTTACAGAGATTTCGGTCGACCGTTCAGAATCGGAAGACCGATTCA